>CAUYRT010076560.1:0-19348 GCA_963574885.1 Lepilemur ruficaudatus
AAATTGCTTTGAGCTACAATAATGCCACTGCACTCTAGCCTGGGAAACAGTGGGATACTCTGTATAATAAAAAAAAAATCCTATTGTAAAATTATTAAAAGGAAGAGTTTATGGCAAATTATCCAGCCAAAAAAAAAAAAAAAAGAAAGAAAAAGCTACAAAAAGGATTATAAAGGTGTGGCTGGAAGTTAACAAATAAATTCATTTAAGAAAAGGTATATTATTTTTGTGGATTTTTATCTCTGGGATACTTGTTACTTTTATATGCTAATAATTTGTTATAATTTCTTTTCTCATTCTAAATAAACATTCATTTTTGTAATTTCATGTTTACAGTTTTGTACTTATTTTTTTATTTTTTTAAAGTAACAGTCATTGGAAAAGTCTTGTATTTTTTTTTTCTTAAATAGATACTCCCAAATCATACAAGCCTCAGGCCCCACAAATGCTGAATCCATTTCTGCCTAGTACCTAGTAAGCACAATATAAACTAGACATTCTTCTGGTTTTACTTATAGCCCATCCTCCTCACAGCCCCGAGTTGAAGACTGGTGTCCATCCCCCACTCCCAACAGGCCCCCTCAGTAGCTACTGGCCAGCCAGACTGATGACTGACACATTATTTTTGCATGACTCCTAATTCCTCATCTTTCTGTTGGCTTTCCTTCAAACATAATCTGTTCTCCAGGGTGACATTGTTTTCTATGCCTTGAAGTTGACAAATTAGCAGCCATGGTGTGTATATGTGTGTGAGTGTGTGTTTTGGGGAGGCAAGTATAGATGGGTCTTCCCTTAATTCAATAATGGCTTCTAGGAAGCTAAAAAATATATATCTGTGTATAAGAATTTTCTGTGTCAAAAGATGATTATCCCAAGAACCGTTAGCTCTGTAACCTGGCCCCCACTCAACAGATTTAAATGACCCCTACATAATCCTCTCCCTTAACTAACTACCTTGACCTTTTGAGTTGTTTCCCAGAGGTGTCACATTTTATGCAAGACAAAGGAACTGAGGCTCTGCAGGCCCCTGGGCAGACTTCCTGATGACTCCCCATCCCCCACAACCTGCCCCCCTCCCCCCCTCCCCACACAGAAACATCATGACCTGCCCCAAGGCACATGGACCCTCCTTTTAAAGCCCATAATCTCCCTTAGTTGGAGAGAGAGATTTGAGGTAGCTTCTCCCATTCTCTAGGCAAGACATCTATCATATTAAAAATTCCTTTCTTCCTTGGCAATCCTCATTCTCTCAATAATTGGATCTTTGTGCTTCAAGGAACAGGACCTAGAGCAAAACTCCCTTGCAGTTTCAGTAACAGCTCTATCTCATTTTGTTGCATATTTATGTTTGCACTATTTGAAAGCCATGTGTACTTAAATGCTGCACATTCATAGTTTCAGAAACAAGGATTTATTTTTGTACAGCCCAGGGTTATGCCCATAGTATGCACACACAAACACTATCTAAATACAAAACCTCAGGTCAAAATTCTCTACAAAACAAGTAATCAAATAAATCTATAGTTACCATAAGGAAGAAAAACATGTCTATTCCACAGTATAAATGAACTAGTTTAAGCACATCAAAAACAACCCTACAGAATAGAAGGACAAAACTTACATCTTACAAATCATGATACTCTTGCAAAACATTTTTTTCAGTGTTACAAAAATAATGAATAAAAAGCAAATGCCTGAATAAGTAGTAACTAAAGCTTTCAAGAACTCTATGAAGCGATATGCAATTTTTCTAATCACTATAACTTGAGAAATGTTTAAAACAAACAAAATATTTTTCTAAGTTTTAAGCATCCAGTGTAACAAGGGGAATAGCCTGAAAAGACTAAAAATGTTTTCTGTCTCTCTAAGACCTCCCTCACTCCTTCTGGGAATTAAAACCTGCATCCCTGCCCAGGCCAATGGTCGGGAGCGGCAGGGGAGTGTCCTTTGTTTTTTGTACCACAGGAGATGGTTCAAGGGAATTGCCCAGGCAGAGGTCCTAATATTGTCTTAGCCAAAGAGGGGATGAATCAGAACCATCAACTATAGTTGAACAGTGATTGTCTGAAGCTGAAAACCTCCCTTTTAAAAGCTCTGTATTTCTGCTCAGAGGCAGGATGCTGATACTTTAAAATGGGAGTCTGCCAACCTCCTCATTTGCCAGCAAATTAATGAATTTCTCTTTCTTTCTCCTCAAACCACTTGTCCTCATTCTTGTAATGCAGCCTCAGGGACAAGTGCTGACCTTTTGGTAACACCAAGACAAGCTTGAGAAGAACAAGGTAAGTGCAAACCACATAGCACGTTGGGTTGTCAGACTCCATCTGAATGTCAAACATACCTTTGACGGTGCAGTAATGAATTTCTAAGTTTGAGGGTTGTTGGATACTAAAATGAATCAACTAAGGTGACCTGTAACCTTCTCTGATTGTAACCAGCTCCATGAGTAAATGTCAATGATCCTGACCCCTGTTTTTTTTTATAATCCTCTCCCTTGACTATTTGATCTTTTGAGTTGCTTCCCAGAAATGATGGATTTTCTGCATTACAAAGGAGTTGAGATTCTAAAGGCCCCAGGGCAGACTTCCTAACTCTAGGACTCACCATCCTCCTTGACCTGCCCCAAGGCACATGGTCCCTCCTTAAAAAGCCCAAGATCTACATTAGTCCTGCAGCTTGAGGCAGCTTCCCTTGTTCTCCCAACAAGATAAGCTGTCCTATTAAAGAACTCTGTTCTTCCTTGGCAATCCTTGTTGTCTCAATAGTTGGATCTTTGTGTGACAAGCAACTAGACCTAGACTGAAATCCCCTTGCAGTTTCAACAGCATGATGTTTTTGGTAAAAAGAAGAACCTCTTCTAATGGTGATTTACAAGGTAAACTGGAGCTCCACTTGAGGGCAGAATTGATGACTAAAATGAATTTTAAAGCATCCTTTGAGGTTAAGAAATCCAGGGCTTTCCAGAGACTGCAGAATAGCTTGAAAACAGAAGGAACTGATTCGACTGTTTGTTGCTTTGTTTGTTTTGTGCCATCCCTACCTGAACGATAAGGAGAATATTGTGTTATCTTCCCCCACAGAATTTTATCTGGAATAGAAATTGCTTTTAGTTTCATAAGATGTTTAGCTTCACTTGAATTTATCAAGAACTTGGGATAATAAAAGGGAAGATCTGAGCTATGGGTTCTAGTCCAGGGCTTGCAAGTACTGTGTGGCCTTGGATTTGGGACTTTAGATTCTCTGGGGCTCAGTTCCTTTTTCCATAATCTGAAGGGATTGGACTTGATCCAAAGTTATTAAGCTGAGATCTGTGGTTCTCTAGGAGGTTTCAAAGAATTCATTGACTACCTGAAAACTCTACAAAGTATTTTGTGTTTCTATGCATTTTCCTGGTTAAGTCAAATTTTCAAATGCTCTGAGAATTTCAATATAAAAAATATCTTTGAATTAGATGATATCTGAGAGCCTTTTCCAATGCACATACATAGAATCCTTTTTATACCACTGTACAGTATTTTTTAACTTCATGACCAGGTATTCTATCAGCATACTAGTAGGCACTACATTAATTATTATTGCTAATTGATAAGCTGCCTTATTTTTTTAGTCTGGACTGGTGAGGTTAGTTGGCATTATTATGTTCTTTGTCATAGACTAAAAGCAAATGTTAACTAAAATGCATCAAGACAATGATAAATGAGAGAAAATGAAAGGAAAGTATGTTGAATCTGGTACATGTTCCATCTTTGAACTCAAATGATCTTTTCTCAGACATTTTCTTAACCTCTTGAGATAAACCTCTCAATGACCCCTCCCCCCTCCACTTTCATCTCCAATCTAAGCATTCTACAAACATTTATTGAGTGCCTACTGTGTGTCTGCACCCTCAAGGCAGGGAGTAAAACTTGAAAACAACAGGAGCTGGTATTGATTTTGAACAGATTTATTCTTTCATAGAACAAGGTCAGCCTTACCCATAGGCAGGTTAAGCGGCTTTCTGTGTGGAATGATGTAAAAGTCCCTGAGAGAGGGGACCCTGCCCAGAGGCATCATGTTCTATGGCCCTGCCAGGTGCCTGCAATTCTTACTTGAGTCACTTATGTTTATTAAGGCACTGAGAGTCTTCCTGTTACAATGCAAAGGTTACTTGGGAGGAGAAACAAATTAAATCATTAGCACAGATGAGTTAAACACATTAGCTTTACCCTGCAGGTATAAAGCAAAGGATACATAAGGATTGATTGCACAGTATAGAGAAAAGTTCCAGAAATCAGTGAAGATACCTCCTTTTGAGATATGAACATTTTAATGTCAAAAAGTTTTGGACCCTCACATGACTGTATTTTGACTTCTAGAACAATAACAGTCATTATTTACTGTGTTCTTACTATAATATGTACTAAGTATAATACAAAGCACTTCCTTTACAACCACCCCTTGGGGCCCAGGAATTAGAGAGTGACCAGTAGATTTTGAGTGATGAGGTGAGGAAAAGCATTAAAGGAAATCCAAAAGAGTAAAACTCCAAAGTCTCCATTCTTTCCCCAACAAGACTCCACTAGATTTAATGAGGGAATACCATGGCAATGCTGAATACACTTTGTAGGAAACTGACTACCCTAAGTGAAAATTATACAGGGGCTATAGAAAGAAGGTTGGGTGGCTTAGACGGGGAAAAGCAGTTCAAAGACTCAAACGTGGGGCTTGGTGACACAGGCTGGAATGGAGTAGGTTGGGGCAAGACCCAATTATTAGAAATTGAGTATAAAACAAGGAATGGGAAAAGGTTCAGAACCTGACGGTTGCATTCAAGACAAACTGTCACAGTGCAACTTGCAGAAAGGCTGGTTCATGTAGGAGCATCTCAACTGGTTCGCCCTCAGCATAATCTCAAGCTCAAGTGTCTCCAATATTTCGAGAGACAGCAAGCAGTCCACAACCCCCATTAGATGCTATATTGCCTTTATATTGCTACACTATTTCTTTCCTTCTCTTAAGAACGCACATTCAGAAGATGTTCTTTTATGCCTGTTGTCTTCATTTCTTTGTCTCCATCCACTCCCCAGTCAGTGAAATTATTTTTCACCATCTGCCGTCTGGTCATACAGATATGCTCAGGAGTACCAATGATCTCCTGGTTGATAAATCTTAAGGGTACTTTTACGTTTTTTGACTTACTTGACAATTTCTCAGCAACATTCGGCAACTGGTTATCTTTCCCTCTTAACTCTCTATCTTGGTTTTCCTGCCAACTCTTTGGTATCTCCCTTTCAATCTTCTTCCTAGGTTCTTCTTCCCACTTTCATTGATTAAATGCTTCTGGTATCTAAGGTTTCATGTTAGCCCACTTGTCACACTAAACATTCTCTCTGGGAGGCCTCACCTCCCTGCTGGTAGTATGATGAGGAGTGTAAACTATCAGTACTAGTGTAGACCCTTGTTAACAGCTCACATTTCTATATCTGATTGCCTTCCAGACAGCTTCATGTGGCCATGCATGGGCATCTCAGACTCAATGTGCTAGTCAGGATTAGGTATAGCTGCAAGTGACTAAATTTACTATCCAAGGAGTAAATGAATATCTCAGACTGGATATAGTAGTCAGATTAAAGTCAGCTATAAGTGACCGAATTTACTACCAACACTTAAGTAGGTTGGTCTGAGTGCAGTGGTGTTTACCACTAATTGATCACAACCAGTTACAGATTCCTTTGTTCCTTCTCCACTCCCACTGCTTCACGTGACCATCCTTAAAAAAATAAATAAATTTTAAAAAAGGCTTAAATAAGATCAATGTTTATTTTTCTCTCACATGGATAGGCCAAAGCTGGAAAGGCAGTTCTAGTCATCGGGGTCTCAAGATACTTTATCTCATTGCTCCACCATCCTTGATATGTAGCTTCTGTCTCATGGTCTAAGACAGCTGGCAGAGCTCAAGCTCAATTCCTCTCCACATTCTCAATTGTGGGACTGTGGAAAGGTACAAAAAGGAGAAGAAGGACACCTGCTGGAAGAATACCCAACAGTCGTGCTGGCCATATTCCACTGGCCAGAACCTAATCACATGGCCACATGAAGCTGCAAGCAAGCTGTGAAGTGCCTAGCAAAAACATGGGCATTCATTTTTGAAGAAAAAAGAAGAAAATGGATATTTGGGGCCAGGGAACAGTCTCATTAACCATCACCATACTTAAAAATAAATGTATGCACCTCCAAGCAACAAAATCTTTTTGTTTCATTTTTGCTGTTTTGGTAAGTGGCACCATCATCTACCAAATTGCTCAAATCAGAACCCTCCTTCTGTATCTTCCACATTTAGCACAGCCAACCGCTGCCGACCCTATCTCTTCAATACAGCTAAAGTCTATCTCCTCTCCTGAAATTCAGATGGCACTTCCCTAGGTTCTATCGCAATTATTTGTCACTTGCATAACCCATAACTTTTAAATTATGTCCCTGATGCAAGTCCAGCTCCTCTTTCATTCATTCCCGCTCTAATGGCAAAGGCACTTTCTAAGCATAGATCAGATCACAGGTGTGCCTGTTGATCATCTTCTGATGGCTTCTCACATTTCACCCAATCAAGCTGATATCATCCACTGCAGCCTATTGCTTACTGACACTCCCCCTACTCCTTGCTTTTTGCTTTCTATAGTCTGGTCATCCAGAGGAGGTTTCTGGTTCCTCAAACATGCTAGGCACTTTCAATCTTTGACCTTCCCACCTCCTGCTCATCACTTAGAATGTCCTCCCTCCATGCCACCACCTGTGTCCTAACTCCTGCTCATGCTTCACAAATCAGCTCAGGTATCATCTCCTCAAAGAAGCCTTCTAGAAGGCCCACAGCCTATAAAACAAAGTTTTACAGCATTTTCATCACAGGATTTTCTACAATGCATTATAATTAATTTTCATCCCTCTCCTCCTCATCTTAGTCAGTGTGAGCTTCTCTAACAAAATACCATAGACTGAGTGGCTTATAAATAACAAATTTATTTCTCACAGTTTTGGAGCCTGGAAGTCTGAGATGAGGATGATGGCATGGTTGGTTCTGGGGAGAGCCCTCTTCCAGGTTACAGACTGCGACCTTTGCTGCATCCTCACTTGGTGGAAAGAGGATGAAAGAGCTCTCTGGAGTTCCTTGTATAAGGCCTTTAATCTCATTCTTAAGATTCCACCCTCATGGGCTAATGACTTCCCAAAGACTCCCCCACCCATATCATCACATTAAGGGTTAGAATTTCAACATATGAACTTTGAGAAGACACAATCACCTTCTCATTGTACCTTTGCACACTGTGGACTCCAAGGAAGAGACTTATTTGACTACAGATCTCCAGTCCTTAGTGTCTAGCTATCTACTATTTCTGCAATAAGGAAATGAGCTCATTAAACAAGATTTCAGATCTGTTGCCTACCCTCTGGATTTCTTCTCTGATCAACCCCTGGGTACTCCACTATAGTATTCCTAGTTTGTTATCCCTATCCAGGCCAGCTTGTCCTGATATTTCTGCTCATACGCACACTGGTCCAGAATGACTTACTATGCAGTGAACTCTAGTCTGCCTCTTATCCTATCTTATAAGCCTGTCTACTGCAAACCAGACATATCCATCCAGAGGACATGTTCAGCCTGGAACTACTTTTACCCCACCATAAAACCATACATTGAATCCTTATTCTAGGAGACTTCATTGGGTCTACAAATCTCATAACCACCGACCTTAATAGCTAAAAACTAATACTTGTTGAGCATTAACTCAGAAGTATTCATTGAAGCTCTCCTGTGTGCCAAATACTGTGTTAAATGCTGAAGATGCCATGGTGAGCAAAAGCAGTTCCTCCTCTTACAGAGTTTCTGATTTAGTCAACAGAGTGGCATTAGCCAAGTAATTACATTAATGAAATTAGTTTAATTACAGACATTGAGAATTGCCTTCAATGAATCAAAGACAATTCTCTGATTGCTTTTATCAAAGAACTGTGACTTAGATGGGGATGGAGGTGAAGAGGGTGAAGGGGCAAGGTAGGAGGGATCAGGAAAGGACTGAAAGGATGAATAGGCACTAAGCAGGTGGGCAAATGGCGAAAATCGGAGGAGTGAGTGTAGAGGAAGAATACTGAGACAGAGGGAATAGTATGTTCAAAGGACCTGCAGTAGAACGGTTCCCAGGGCTTTCAAGAGAGTGAGAGGAGGCTCATATAACTAGAGCACGTGGGTGACAAGAATAGAGAGGCAACCTTCGGCCACTCTGGGGAGCCAATTCAAGCATATGGGCCTTCAGAACACTTCTAAGTAACAGATGCTTTATGAAATCGTGGTTGAAGGGGAAGTCACGTGCTTTTCAGAGAAAGGATGAGTCCAGTGCTTGCCAGACATGATAAGGGAGAATATATGTAGTATGGTCTGTAACTTCAATGAGGTTACAATTAAGAATTAGACATCTTAACACAGGAACAATGATATTTTGAGTAATGGCTGACCAGTTTGTTAATGATTCAAGAAGTCGAAGAATTAAGAGATGGGCTCAATCTTTTACTTCCATTAAAGTTTGTTGCCTGGTGAGCACCAGGATGGATAAGGCTTCTAACAAAAAAATGTGCCTTATTTCACTGTGTGTTTATCTTCCCAGGGGATCTTTCATACGTATTTTTCTTGAGCAAATAAATAAATGAAAGAGTTCCAAATGGGGAGTGGGGAATTCTCAGCAAGGAGTTATAAAATACAGTCCATTCCACTCTGAAAAGCCCAAATATGATTTTTTTCCAGAAAGATTACATTTAATTAGCTCCCAATTTGCTTCTAGTAACAGAAGAGGGATTTAAGAGTTTATGGTAATAATATGCAAAAGTTTGAAAGGCTCTTGAAACCAATGCTAAACTTTGCCACTGAAAAGGTAGAATGCAAGATGCTTTAGATTTTATCAATGCATGAAGTGTGGGAGGAGGAGGGGAGAGTGTCTTGCTCTTCTGAAGTCCCTAAGAGGGCAGCTGGCAATGCCCTCTAGGTATGCACAGACATAAGGCTATGACACTTCACAGTCAGGCTGCATTGTCCTTGGGGAAATATAGCATAGCCATGGCCAGGCTGTGCAGGCAAGAATACACTTATTAATGCGTAAGTATTTTAATGATAATAGCTAATTCTTAATGAATGCTTATTTTGTATTGGGAGCTGTTCTACAGAGTTTATATGTATTAACTCATTTAATTCAATACAAAGTAAATATAATTAGCTCCTTTTTGTAAATGAGGAATCTGAGACACTGAAGAGTTAAGTAAATTTCCCCAGGCCTCACAGTTAGTAGAGGAGCCAGGATTAGAACCCAGGCAATTGGCCTCCAAAGTCTACACTCTTTACAAATATGCTACGGTCCTCTCATTCACATACCTACTTCAATGGTCAGTGCAAGAATTAAATGTTCATACGTATAAAGAGCTTAGGACAGGTCTTAGGCATATAACAGTAACTATATTTGCTTTCAATATTTTTTCCTCTCTCTTGTGCTAGTCTGATCCCCCAAGTCTGTCGTCTCTACCTTTTCCTTCTATTCCAGCTCCCTCTCGGTTCAACTGACTCCCAGCAACCACAACGCGACCTGTTAATATTTGTTAATTAGCTGTTTTTGGTCCAATTCTTTCAGATGACTGTAGAATAGGAAGAAGGCGGAGGAACTCACAAGCACATTGGTGATTTAAGAATCACAGGAATAAATACTCCATCCAGGCCAAGATTGTGCAGTATGAACATGAAATACTCTAGGAAAGCAAGAAGCCTGAAAGTGAGAAGTCTCTTCCACATGTCACAGACATGTGTTTATAAACTATTTCCCAACGGGGGGAAGTTGGGGTGGGGAGAGGGTAAAATAAACACCAATGTGTAAGATATGGATTAATGAAAAGGGAATTCAGACGTGGGAAGAGAAATCAGAAACAAGCACAGGGTGGTTTCATATCATGACATCATACACCACATAGCTGATAAAAAGGTTGTGGCCTAGGTAACAGGTGAGGCAATGACATTTTGACTTCAGGACCATGGCTTGAAGGCAGGGGATGAAAGATAACCTGTATGTGTTTCCAGGATGAATGAAATCATAATCTTTCAATATCAAAGATACCTGGCTCTGACTTCTCTCTGCTGAGGACACAGATAATATTATCAAAAGCCAGAATGTTTTGTCAAAGGTTTGGCTGTGGGCTAGTAAGTTCAGAGTGACAACCTGCAAGTACACCTGATAAGAGGCAGATAACAAAGACGACCATGGAGACTTACAGAACAATGTCTTCCAAGCAGCGAGGTTGCTGAGAGTTGAGACTGCCTGGAGCCTCAGCTTCTGGGAATATTTTTTAATAGACTGCTGCACTGCTATTGTGCTATGTGAGGACAGATTGGTATTCTGCAATGGACCCTGATGGACACACAGCTGGAGGAGAAACAGCAGCCGAAACTAATAATAGAGCAGCCTGAAGCACAGACACAATGGCTGTGGAACACAAACCCACAGGGGGACACGTGACTGTCACTTCTCCTGCCTCTCTATCTCCCGTCCTGATTAGCTGTAATGGCTCTGATCAGCTTTCGAAGGAGACCAGACATGGCAGCAGAGCTTTGAAACTGATTCCCAGCCCAAGTGAGTCTGCTGGTCCCAGGGTCTGCAGGAGTGCTTTCATTTTGTCTTCAGGTAACGTCTTCCTAAATTGAAAAATATTATAAATTAGCGTTTATTCAGTTCTTACTGTGCACTGGCCGCTTTACATCTTTTATCTCATTTAATCTTCACCACAATCCAACGTGGCCGTAAATCTTTCTAAAAGTATTTCCATTTCTAATCACAAATAAATGGAGGTTTTGAGAAAACAGTAACTTGGCGTGTCACACAGGACCATAATTCAGAGGTGGTTTTGTTGGATTCTAAAATGCGTGCTTTTATCCTCTCTGCTCGACTTCTTTCCAGACAGCTGTTTTGAATCAGCGGTGTTGCAGTACAGAGTTGCCACTCTAGTCTGTTATCAGCAAACTTCTAGCACAGTTCTACTGCATCAACAGTTCCTGCCCCGGCTTTCTGTGTACCACAGTATGTGAGGATTTGTAAACCTTCGTAAACTTACAGCCCTCTAGAAAGTAAAATATTAATTTGAGCAGGATTGTTTGAGCCAGACCCTATCCGAAGTGGCTTGTTTTTACTCTTCCAAGGATAATCTTCCAGGACAATTCAATATTTATGAAAAGCCTACTATTTGTTTGGCATTTCGTTAGGCTGAAGATAAAAAAAACTAATAAAACACAGAACTTAGACTCACAGGCAGGCTCATGATGCTCTTCCAACAATTCTTTTTCTTTTTCTTTTTTTTTTTTTTGAGACAGGGTCTCACTCTGTTGCCCGGGCTAAGGTGCCATGGCCTCAGCCTAGCTCACAGCAATCTCAAACTCCTGGGCTCAAGCAATCTTACTGCCTCAGCCTCCCCAGTAGCTGGGACTACAGGCATGCACCACCATGCCCAGCTAATTTTTTTCTATATATTTTTAGTTGGCCAATTAATTTCTTTCTATTTTAAGTAGAGACAGGGTCTCACTCTTGCTCAGGCTGGTCTCGAACTCCTGAGCTCAAACGATCCTCCCACCTTGGTCCCCCAGAGTGCCAGGATTACAGGCTTGAGCCACCATGCCTGGCCTCTTCCAACAATTAACAAATCTTTCTTTCATACAAATACTTCCCCTCCTATAGCCTCACCTCAGCAAAGACTGCTGGAGTTTTATTAGCTCTTCCTGCCCTCACTGGAGGCGGGGGGGGGTGCTCAGAATGCCCCTTCCCTTACCCGCGTTGAAAAAAAGATGCCCAAGGCTCGGGGACTGAACCTTCCCAACCAAGCTGTGGTTGCCATGGACTCTTTCTCTCCTCATTTCCCCACTTCCATCACAGCTACTGGTGGGACCTCAGCTGTCCTCACCCCCACGCTCACCTGTTGTAAGGCGGAGGGATTATGCTGAGAACAATTGTGTTCACAGTATGGAAACTAGAAAATTTAAATGTGTTCTATAGAGAAATAGCATTATAAATGAAAAAACAGGGCTCTAAGTGAATTTTAATATTCATTTACATTCTCTCTAGAGAAATAAAATATGGGGTCTAAGTTAATAACCTACCCATGCTTCATGATATTTTTCTATGAGAAAATAACTTTTGAATTCCTACCAACCAACTTCACGACAAAATAAGACCCATTCATTAATTGTGGACTTGGCACACATTTTATAGTTTGAAAATTTATCTTATGGTAGTACACAAAATTCTGCAAGTGGTGTAAAGAGCCAATTAGATAATCTAATAAAAACGGGAGACAAAACTTAGAATAAGCAAGTTTTCTTAGGTCACATAGAGAGATGGTTCATGTCAAGATGAAGTTGGCTCTGTCATTGGATAAGTGCCTTAGCTCCTGCTACTACTCTGCAAAAAGAAACCTGGAGCACTTACAGGGCATATTTAAAGGCCATCATAGAAGATAAACTGGACATAATTTTGTGGCTCCTTCTAGAATATCCTCAGCTATTTACTAAATAAAACATTGCTAAGGCAGATTCACTGGGTTGGGACCATTATGCAGATATCCACAAAAAATAATTCATGCTTTATCTTGATTTCTACTCAACTGCTTACAAGAAAGGTGACAAGATATTTGGTTAGAGGCATTGTTCGCAACAGTGCTGAGAATTACTTCCAATGAACAGAATTCCCTAGCCAGAAACCCTCTATATTGGAACTAAATTTTTGTTTTTCTTTCATTTTTTTCTGATGGAGAGGAACAAGGTTGATTTATTCTTTTGTAAAACAAATTATGAAAGCATCTAGCACACGATGACTAGGGCCAATCCTTTGTAAAAGGCATTAGCAGTCTGCTTAAATCCCTGAGATCTCTCCATAACAAAGGTGAACAAATCCCCTTTCAAATAAATTGTTCCAGCTTTCTCACTAAGGAATTACATAACACAATCAGCAACAACACAATGTCTCCCAAAACTTCAAATCAGGTGGAGCACAGAGAAAGTTGTGATTGGATAAGGATGGCAATGTAGGAAAAACAATAAAATAATTCATGTACAGTACCCAAGATTTACAGGGACCTTTAAGTTTTCACAACAATCCTGTGAAACAAGCATTTTGAAACCCATTTTACAGCAGAAGTTGAGAGAAGTTCTGACACTTGTCATAATCATAAAAACAATAAGTGATGAGGCTGAAATTCGAATTCAGATCTTCTGACCTCCAAATCCTAATCTTTTCTACCATATCACAGAAGAAAATTCAAAGATGACAAAAAACTTTTAAGTTCCCTGTTCTCTAATGACATCAACTATCTAATGACAGAAATTGTAGATATCTCCTCTAGGTTGACAAACTTTTTCTGGAAAGGGACAAATATAGGGCATAAGATCTCTGTGTCAACTTCTCTACTCTGCCATTGAGGTATGAAAGCAGCCATAGACAATAGTGATAAAATAATGGGTGTATATGGGTTTCAATAAAACTTTATTTACAAATCAGGCAGTCAGCTGATTTTCCCAGAGAGCTTTGGTTGGCCAATCCCCTGCTCTGGTTTATATGAAAGAAATTGGAAATGTTTCTTCTAAGGCAAGGCTTCCAAACCAAGACAGTGAAACCAATGCACTGATTTTCTGAGAAGCGTCCTGGCAAAACTAAAGTCTCAGGCCAGTCTAAATTTTACCAGACCAGCCTTCTCTTTCTGATTCTCAACCATAAATGTGAACTATTTTAATTTTATTATAACACCTTGAAGTAGATATAAGAACAAGAGAGAAGAAAGATTATGTTAAAAACGTTATCTATAATTTGTGTGGTTATATAAGGAAACCTACTGGCAAAATAATCCAGTTCTTTCAAGATTGGCAGTGGAAATCAATCGTGCATGTGTATATCTGCTTATTTAAACTTTGTGAAGTTTCTACCCTCTGGCTTTATTTTAAAACATTGTGTTTTGAAATTAGCAAACTCACCTGAATTTCATTTTCTGTCTTCCTACTATTTTGTATCAATATGATCCTAGGCTGCATACTTAGGATTTTTTCAGCTATATGTCAGTGGAAGGCTCTTATGAAAGCAAGGCATTAGCCACTATCAAAAACAAACTGTCCCATCTCTTTTCCAAAGATGGTCTTCCCTCTGTACTTCTATATGTAAGTCACCTTCTCTGGGTTTACTAATGTCTGCTGGCCTCTGAGCTTTTCCATGTAGGTCCACATTTCTAGACCTCTCTTGGTAAGAGATCCTTAAAATAAGCCCTTTCTCTTTGGGGTCTAGGTGCTACCCAAGCAAATATCATTTTACAACAAAAGGTTTTATCTTTGTTCATGAGATTACACCCATTAGTAGTTGAAGTCAGGAGTCCTTAAATATAAAGCAATCTGATGCAACTTGATAATATTACAACAATTTGAATGTGGATTCCAATGATACATTTGAAATGTAAGCATATGCCTGGTTTTTAGGCGTAGGTCTCAAAAGGATATGTCCACCCACAAGGGTAAGGGGAAACTTTAATATGATTATACACTCTTTATATGAAAGTCAACCTTGCTCTAACCTTGACCATCCTTAATAAGAGGCAGATCTAAACCCAACTGATCCCACCAAAAGGAGAACCTCAGGGCCAGCCTTCAGGAGAATCAAACACAAAAGTTGCTCATTTGGGCATCGCTGATTGACTTTCACTTGCTGAAATCCATTTCCTTATTGGCTATTTCTCCTCTGACACTCAAGAATTTAAAAAATCAGCTTTCTTGATAACTTGTATGTTATTTGAATGTATTTACTTGCCTATCTTTGCCATCAGAGTAAGCACCAACCCCTGCCAGGATGTTATTGAAACCTCAAGGGGGTTTTAGCCTAGGTCTAATTGCTTGTTGCACAAAGATCCAATTATTGAGACAGTGAGGATGGCCACGGAAGAAAGGGATTTTTAATATGAAAGACATCTTGTGCTGGGGAGAATGGGAGAAGTTGCCTCAAACCCACTTCCCCAACTAATGGAGACCATGGGCTTTTTAAGGAGCAGCCATGTGCCCTGGGGCAGGTCAAGGTGGACAGGGAATCCTGTCATCCGGATGTCTGCCCTGGGGCCTTCAGAATCTCTACTCTTTTGTCTAACAGGAAATCCATCATTTCTGGGAATGGCTTAAAAGTTCAAGTAGTTAGTTAAGGGAGAGGATTATAACAAACATAGGGGTCACTGAAATCTGTTCATGAATCCTGTTACAAAAACACAGGGAATCCTTATTTATTCCACTCGCTGGAACTCTAGAGAGCAGGAGGTGGCAATGTCTGTTTGTGGATAACCCATGCTTTGTGAGCTTTGTGAGCTTTGTGAGGCTGGTGTCTTCACCAAGTCCCACTCATTTAATCAAAAATACCCTGCTTAGAACTTTACCCCTGGAAATGTACATGTGATCCTTAATCAGACTAAAGCAAGGTCCCTTCAATTAATTAAATGCCCTGTGTTAGCTTTTCCTGACCTAGACAAGTCTACTCTGCTCAGTTTATGAGTTGATGGGAACAATGGAACAAGTCAAAGAAATATTTTGTTGGAAAAATACAGAATGACAAAGGGATAAAGGGTTTAACTAGAAGTTGGGTATTTTATTATTTGGAGACTAGTTTAAAGTTGTTAATTTCCCTTCTATATTGGTTATAATTTTCCATCTAATCCTAAACTCTTTTCATTTTCTGTATTTGTTGGGTATGTATTTCATCTTTGATGAAGGACTTTGTATATTCTTAGCACACACTGTCAAGAGCTGCATATTTCAGGTAATTTCCTAGAGAGTCGTGTGGCTAAGACCCACTAGACCCACTAGAGGAAGAGATGCTTCCCTCTGGCCTCTAATAACAATGGCCCCATAATTTTTACTGAGATGGGAGTAGGGCTGAATCTGGGAGAATTATGCATATGCTTACAATGTGGAGAGATGTGGCAGCTTGCTCCTATGAGTGGCCTTCAAGATGTTTCATTGGCTACTCCTAGGATGCTGACATCATGGGAAAGTCCTCTTGTTAACCTGTAAGCCAAGTGGGTGTCCTGCCCCACTAGGCTGGACCCTAGAGAAGCCAAGGTTACTAAAAGTGTGGTTCTAGTCCCTGCAACTTTCTTCTATAACTGTACTACTGTTGCCATGTGGTAACTTAGTAAAGGACAAAAAAAAGGAGCAATGTAGTTAGGAGTTATTTTCCTTGCTTCCATTTTCAATATCTCCTTTCATTCTCATTCTTACGCAGTGGATATTTACAAAACATTAGGGTCTTTGCTCAGACAGTGTCCATCTGCTCCAGCACCTTATTTCCCACCTGAAGCCCTAATCTCCTGACAGTGACGTCACAGGCATTTCTGTCTGGAGTCAGTTATAATTAGAGCTCCAGGTGAAAAATTAACAGCAGGAACAGATGGGCCCATAAGAGGCAAAGAGTCTGTTCACATGCAAATTTCTTCAGTACTAGAAGATTGAAGAAAACTGTAGAAAATAAAAAGGCTCAACCCCCAAATGAGATGTCTGCATGACGTGGAGAGTTTGCTGGTGTCATGGGCCTTTCCTCCAACCTTCAGGGAACAGTTTCCTTCCTATTCACAGAGGAGGGTGGGCTGGGAAAAAGCACAGCAACTAGGCCATTACCACGTAGAGATTTCGGCTGTTAGTACAGGGATCTGGGTGGGTGTCGCTCTGCCGAGGCATAAAGAAGTTGGTGTTCGCTTGTTTGCTTCAGAGGGAAGAGCTGCAGCCCAGGCGCTGTCAATCTCGATTAGCTCCTTTAAAGAACTTTTGTGTGTGACATAAAATACAAATGATACAGTAGTGTGAAGTGGAAAGCAGTAATTGCAGATTCTTCTCAATGGGTGTTTTATATTATTGGGACCTTGAATTACCGAAATCACTACATTATTAGTTAAGCGTTAAAAAAATGCAGTCCCTTATTCATCGATTTACATTTTTCCAGGCAGCCCAGGGAATTGGTTCAGGACTTGCAGGAAGAGAACATAAGAGCAAGAGATAGAGTTGCATGTACATAGGCCCCGAAGTATTTCTGCATTGACACAGCCATTCTGAACTCATCATCCTCACCCAAATTAAACGTCTATGCAAACTGTCATTACTTTTTTCTCTCACATACGTTTAGCAGATTCTACCAGCACACAATGACTCATATTCATACTTTTCCCTATATTCATTTAATATATTCTAATTCCCCTTCTCTTCTATAGTAGTCAAACAAGTCTCCTTACTTCTGTTGTCTTCCTCTTCCAACTGCTCTTACAAAAAACTCCCAAAACAATTTTCCTAAAAGACAATTTTGGTCATTGCTTTTCCCTACTCAGATCACTTATATCACTTCCCAAGCACTGAATGAAAATGCAACTGGCGGTACAATCTCTTTGGAAAAGGTTTGAAAGTGCCTATTAAAGTTGAATATATGCATAAACGTTGAGTCAGCAATTCCACTCTTAGCCGGGTATAGGCTGCACAAAGATGTGTACATTAGTTTGTCAAAAGGTACATACACTCTAGAATGTTCACAGCAGCACTATTCATCATATCCCCAAACTGGGATACGCAAATGCTTATTTATAATCAGTAGAATGGATAGATTGATAAATATTCTATTTATCAATATATAGAGAAAACAATATAGAGAGAACAATATATAGATGTGAGAACAATCTATAGCTACATACTGCGATGTTGATGATGAAAGCAAATATTATGCTGGGCAAAGGAAAACACAAAAAAGTACATATTTCTAATTCCATTCATAAAGGGAACAAAAAGAAGCAAAGCTAATCTGTGCCTTTTTTTTTCTTCTTTTTTGAGACAGAGTCTCACTCTGTTGCCCAGGCTAGAGTGCCATGGTGTCAGCCTAGCTCACAGCAACCTCAAACTCCTAGGCTCAAGAGATCCTCCTGCCTCAGCCTCTCAAGTAGCTGGGACTACAGGCATGTGCCACCATGCCCGGCTAATTTTTTCTATGTATTTTTAGTTGGCCAATTAATTTCTTTCTATTTTTAGTAGAGACAGGGTCTCGCTCTTGCTCGGGCTGGTTTCGAGCTCCTGACCTTGAGTGATCCTCCTGCCTCGGCCTCTCAGAGTGCTAGGATTACAGGCGTGAGCCACCGCACCTGGCCCAGTCTATGCTTTGAGTGGTTAGTCATACGTGGAGTAAGAAAAGGAAGGGACTAAAGGAAAGCTGACAAAATACTGACAATATTCTGTTCCGTTTTTGGTTACATGGGTTTGTTCAATTTGTGAGAATTCATTGAGCTGTGTACTTATGACATGTGCAGTTTTCAATATATACATTGTACTTCAAAAAGAAATTTTAAAACTGAGTGAAAAATGCCACAGAATTGAAAGCTTTTTCTCAATCTTGTACTAGTTCCTTGAGATTGGATGCAGCATTTTATTCACATTTATATCCCTATCATTTACATAATGGTAGCTGGTAAAAAAAAGAATTTTTTTTTGAATGAAAAATAAATAGATGGGGAAATCTGAAAAGATGACAGTTGTGGTATGCATAGTCTTTGGTCTTCCCAAATCCCCACATAAAAATAGAAAGAGAAACAAGGCAGCAAAACCAAAAGTCTAAGTACAATATTTTCAGCAAAGCTGGCTGATAGGGTATCCGCATGAACCCAACGTGGGGATGAAACACTGACAGCACAAGCCTTGTGTGTTATTGGTATCTGTGTGGAAGAAAGTAGAGGGAATCAATGGGTTACGTGATGTAACTGAGAATAAGAGAACACCAAAAAAGGAAACAGGCTTCACTCAAAAGTGTGGCAGGTAAATATAAGGACTCCAGTAGTAGTGACTACAGAGAGCCCCATGGAAAGAAGAGAGGGTCCTGGAGCAATGACTCACTCCACGCTGCAAGAAAGCAGCTGTGAGAGAATCAAGATTGAAAGGGTGGGAGCGAACACTGGGGAATTGGGGGGTGGGGGGTAGACCCAAGTCTGAGCGACGTGGGGGGGCACTGTGGAGGGGTGGGATATGCTTGAAAAGTAGTTGGGGAGCGGAATTAGGGGTCTCAATAGGAGAAAGGAATTCCTCAAAAACCGATTCATGTGATTAACTGTACACCTCGGTAAATTCACTGAAAATCATTTAATTGTACACTTAAAATGGAGTGTTGGTTGTACGTAGATACAGTTGAAGCACTATGTATGTACTCTCTGGACTACTTTGACAGAGTAGGTTTTTGAATGTAACAAGATAAGTCAACTTGAGTGGTAATATATTTTGGGAAATCAGCTCACTACAAATTGTGACTGTAAACATTGTACT
>CAUYRT010076562.1:0-72634 GCA_963574885.1 Lepilemur ruficaudatus
TTAATTTCTTTCTTTCTATTTATAGTAGAGACGGGGTCTCACTCTTGCTCAGGCTGGTTTCGAACTCCTGACCTCGAGTGATCCGCCCGCCTCGGCCTCCCAGAGTGCTAGGATTACAGGCGTGAGCCACCGCGCCCGGCCTATATACAAGATTATTCACTGCAGCATTTTTTAAAATAGCAAAAGACAGGAACAAGCTTAATGTTCACGACTAAGGGATAGGTTAAATATTAATAAATAAAATACCTGAATAGACACTTATAGAACACTCTACAGACATACAGATCAATGGAACAGACTTGAGAATCCATAAATACACCCTTCGCATTTATGGTCAGTTGATTTTTGATGGAGTTAACGTATTATCTTATGAGTACAGATACAAAATCCTGAACAAAATACTAACAAACTGAATCCAGCAGCATACCATGACCAACATCTGAAAATCAATTAATATATTTTATCAACAGAATAAAACCCAAAACCCACATGATCATCTTGACACAGAAAGAACATCTGACAAAATCCAATACTTTTGGGATTAAAAAAAAAAAACACTAAAAGAATTAGGATTAGAGAATTTCCTCAACCTGATAAAGAGCATTTATTAAAAACCCACACCTACCATCATATTAAATGATGAAAACTGAAAGCTTTCCTTGTGAGATGAGGAATAAGACAAAGATGCCTGCTTTTGGCACTTCTATTCAACCTTGTACTGGAATTTCTAGCCAGGGTAATTAGACAAGAAAAGGAAATAAAAGGCATCCAAAGGGGACAGGAAGAAAGAAAATTATCTCTTTTTGCAGATGACATGATCTTATCTATATAAAAAACCTTAAAGAATCCACAAGAAAACTATTAGGGCTAACAAACAACTTTAGCAAAGTTGAAAGTATAAGATCAACATATAAAAATTAGCCACAACAATCTTGAAAATAAAAAAAGTTGGAGGACATACACTTCCTGATTACAAACTTACTATAAAACTACAGTAATCAAAACAATGTGGTACTGGCATGAGGACAGACATGTGGATCATTGAAATAGAATTGAGAGTCCAGAAATAAATCCATACATCTATGGTCAATTCAATTTTGAGAAGGGTACGAAGACCATTCAACGGTGAAGGAATAGTTTTTTTCAACAAATAGTGCTGGGACAACTGGATATGCACATGCAAAATAATGAAGTTGGACCTCTACCTCACACAACTTACACAACATATAAAACTAACTCAAACTGGATCAAAGACCAAAAACTCTTAGAAGAAAACATAGGGATCTATAAATCTTCATGACCTTAGATTCTGCAAGGGTTCTTAGACATGACACCAAAAGTACACGCAACTAAAGTAAAACAGATAAACTGGACTTCATAAAAATTAAAAACTTTTGTGCTTCAAAGGACACTCTCAAGAAAGTGAAAGACAACCTATAGAAGTAGAGAAAATATTTGCAAATCATATATCTAATTAGGCTCTACTACTCAGAAAAAATAAACAAACAAAAAACCTATTACAACTCAACAACAAAAAGACAAACAACTCCATTTTTAAAATGGGCAAAGGATTTAAGTAGACATTTCTCCAAAAAAGTTACACAAATAGTCAACAAGCAAATGCAAAAACACTCAGTATCATTAGTCATCAGGGAAATACAAACCAAAACTATAAGGAGATACTACTTCATACTCATTAGGATGGCTATAATCATAAATATAGACAATAACAAGCATTGGCAAAGATGTACAGAAACTGGAACGTTTGTACATTGACGGTGAGAATATAAATGGTATAGATGCTACAGAAAACAGTAGGGTAATTTCTTGAACATTTAAACATAGAATTAACCTATGACCCAGCATTTCCATTTTTAGGTATATACCCAAAAGAACTGAAAACAGGTATTCAAAAGCTTGGGCACAAATGTTCATAGCAGCACTATTCACAATAGTCAAAAGGTAGAAAAAACTCAAAAGATGAACAAAATGTGGTATGAAATATTATTCATCCAAAATATGGACTGAAATATTGATTCATGCTACAACATGGATGAACCACAAAAACATCAAACATTATGCTAAGGGTAAGAGGCCAGACACAAAAAAACCACATATTATATGATTCCATCAATATGAAACATCCAGAAGAGGCAAATTCATAAAGAGAAAAGCAGGTTAGTGGTTGTGCAGAGGATCTAGGGAGAGGGAGGAGAGTGGGGAGTGACTGCTGAATGGGCACGAGGTTTCTCTTTGGGGTAACGAAAAAGTCTGGAACTAGATAGTGGTGATGGGTGCACAACACTGTGGATATACTAAATGCCACTGAATTGTGTGAACAATTTAAAATGGTTAAATTTATGTTAGGTGAATTTTACCTCAATAAAAAAATTTCATTTCTACATTCTTGCAATGAACAATTTGAATATGAAATTAAGAGAATAATTCCATTTATAACAGCATCAAAAACACTTAAAAATAAGACTAAAAACAAATTTAAAAAATACTTTGGAATAAATTTAAGAAATACAAAACATACTCTGAAAACTACAAAACATTGTTGAAAGAAATTAAATTTGAATAAATGGAAAGATACTCCATGTTCATGGATCAGAAGACTTAATATCGTTAAAACGGTAACACTCCTTAAAATGACCTACAGAGTCAACAACACCATTCCTATCAGAATCCCAGTGAGCTTCTTTGTAGAAATTGACAATTGATCCTAACATTCAAATGGAACTTAAGAATCGCAAAAACAATCTTGAAAACGAATTAAGTTGGAAGGCTCTCACTTCCTGATTTCAAAACTTACTACAAAGCAAAAATAATCAAGAAAGTATGGTACTGGCATAGGGATACACATAAAGATCAATGGAATAGAACTGAAAATTCAGAAATACACCCTTACATTGATTTTTCAACAAGGGTGCCAAGCTATTCAATGGGGAAACAATAGTCTTTTCAGCAAATGGTGCTAGAACTGGATATCTACATGCAAAAGAATGAAGTTGGATACCTACCTCACACTATACATAAAAATTAATGCAAAATAGATCATAAACTTAAATGTGCAAGGTAAAATTATAAAAACACACAGAAGAAGATATAGGGATATATCTTAATGACTGGGGATTTGGCAATGGTTTCATAGACATGACATCATAAGCACAAGCAATAAAAGAAAAAAACAGATGAATTAGACTTCATCAAAATGAAAAACTCTTGTGTTTCAAAGGACATTATCAACAGTAGAAAGACAATTTGCAGAATGGAGAAGTATTTGCAAATTATATGCTTCATAAGGGACATGTATCTAAAATATATAAAGAACTCCTGCAACTCAATAATAAAAAGATAAACAACCCAATTTAAAAATGGGCAAATGATTTGAATAAACATTTCTCCAAAGAGAAAAAAGACCAATAAGTACATGAAATGTGCTCAATATCATTAGCCATCAGGGAAATCAAATAAACACTACAATGAGATAGAACTTTATACCCACTGGGATGGCTATAATCAAAAAGATAGATAATAACTTCTGGAGAGATGTGGGAAAATTGTAAACCTCATACACTGCTGGTGGGATTATAAAATAGGGCAGCCACTTTGGAAAATAGTCTGGCAGTTTTTTAAAAAGTCAAACATAGCTATTACTTGACCGAGCAATTCTACTCCTGGGTATACAGAACAAGAGAAATGAAAACATTACACAAAAAACCTGTAAACAAATGTTCACAGGAGCATCATTCATTACAGCAGAAAGGAGGGAACAACTGAAATGCCCATAAACAAAATGTGGTATCATCACAATGGGATTATTTGGCCATAAAAAAGAATAAAGTTCTGACACTTGCTAATCGTGCACGAACCTTGAAAACATGATGCTAACTGAACGAAGTCAGTCACAACAGACCACATATTATATGGTTCTATTTATGTGAAATGTCCAGCACAGACACATCTATTATTTCCGTAGAAATAAAAAAAAAAACAGATTACTGGTTGCCTAGAGCTAGAGGAGCAGGAGATTTGGAGTTAAAGTAAATGAGGTTTCTTTTTTGGAGTGAAAACATGTTCCAAAAAAGAATACATAATATGATTTCATTTATAAAATGACAAGAACAGGTAGTGCTTATCTATGTCATCAAAAGTCAGGATAGTAGCTACCTTGTCAGGGAGAAAGATGGTGACAGGAAGGGGATTCAGGAGGGCTCTGGCAAGCTGATAATGTGCTGGATGCTGGTTACCATGGCTCAGTTTTGTTTGTGAAAATCTTTTTTGTTGTTGTTAATTTTGAGACAGAGTCTTGCTCTGTCTGTGAAAATTCTTAAAGGTGTATATAGTTATGATATGTTCAGTTTTCTGTATGCATAGTATACTTTAATAAAAAGTATAAAAATATATTTTATGGTTAGCACCCAGACCTTTTTAGCACCTAAATAAAAACAAGACATTGTAAGCTACATCAAAAAATAAAACGGTGACCATATGCAGCAGGTCACCTCCTATGTAAACTTAATAGTAAGAAAAGGTACCAAAGAGAGCTTTATTGATGGCAATACTATAGTACTATCTTATAAACTAAAAAAACTTATCCAAAGTTCAGTATCAAAAAATTCAAAGGGTAATTTATTTGTCAATAGCGATGAGAAAATTATAATGCTATATTATTAAGTTTTTGGTGAAGAACACTAGATGGGAAATGTTTCTGGTCCCACCACTTAACTGTGTGACTTTAATAAAATCAATTAATTTTTTAATGCCTCCTCCTCAGATCTCCTGTTTTGGGGATATCCCATTTCATGTGATTTTGAGGTGAAATCAGCTAAGGTTTAATATATGAAGTGCTCCGAAAAAACAAAAAAGGTTAAGGAAATGTAAAATGTGGCATTCTAGTTCAAAATGAAATCAAAAGGCTTTCAGTGAAATACAATATTAAGAAACCTAAGAGTTTACTCAATTCTATAAAAAGGCATTTTAAATTTAATAATTAAAATTTCTCAAATAATTACACAAAGAGCTCTTCAGAGGCTATAAATGTATTTTGTATTATTTGATTACTAAGAGAAACAGCCAGTGGCAAGGAGAATAATGGCCTGAATGAAACAGCATGATACTTTACAATACAGTATATTGTTAATCATCATAAATACTTTGATTAGAATATACAGCAAGTAGGCTAATTTAATTTCTCTTTTGTTCCTACAACTTAAAACTTAAAGGAGGACCTATTACTTGCATTTGAAGGAAAGGATTTGTACGTCTTTCTTTTAAACAGCAGATGCAAATTAGTCAATACCTGAGAAGTGGAGCTGTCAGAACCGCCTGCATTAGACTCGTCAGGAGGGCCAACAGAGCCATGAGCAGCCAGGGGAACATTCCCTCCCAGAAACTCATCTCCTCGAACTGAATGGATGAGATCATTCAAATATTTATAATAAAGATTGCTGGACAGAAATCCAGGCAAAAAGACCTGAAAGAGAGGGAAAGCTTTAAAGTTGAAGTCAAATAAAACTAAAACTCTATTTTAAATAAACAAATTTTACCTATAATACTACCGGTTAACACAAATGTTTTTACTTCTCCTCCTTACTGTCCTTCTCCCAATACTGTCCACTGTCCCTTCTTACACAGTTTACACTGTAACTAAAATTACAATGTATACAATTCTGTTGGATTTTTCCCTGAAAACACTTGTCACAGAACTATTACGTAGACTCGATATTAATACTTCCTAGTGAGCAGAAAATACTCCATAGAGTAGACATAATTTGAAATTTGATATAGATTTTTCTGGTTGGTGATAAAGATTATATTAAAGTCTTTGTGCCGGGTGTGGTGGTGCATCACTGTAGTCTCAGCTACTCGGGAGGATCGCCTGAGCCCAGGAATTAGAGGTTGCAGTGAGTTGTAATGCCACTGCACTCTAGCCTGGGCAACAGAGAGAGACCTTGTTTCAAACAAAACAAAACAAACAAACAAAAAAGTCTGTGTATGTATTGATTTTTACTTTTGAACTGATTTCCTTAAGAAAAATTAACAGGAGTGTGATTGCTGAGTTAAATTCTAACTTGGCTATATATGGCCAGTTTACCCTTTAAAGGGATATTAGCAATTTGTATCACGAGCAACATATCAAGGAACCTGTATTCCAGATAGGCTTTCCAACATTGAGTTGTGTTTTTTCAAATCACTGTTAAATAAATGCCTAATGGCACATAGGTTTTTTCACATTTAATAATTATTAATGATGTGAAATAATTTCCCCTATATTTAATTTACATTTCCTATTACCAACTTTTCCTTCACAGCACTTAGCACAATTGTAAATATTTATGTCTATATTTAACATGTACTTTCTTTATATACTAAGCTCCAGGAGGCCAGAAACCATGTTCCTTTTGTTTACCACTGTAACGCCAATACCTAACACAGAAATACTCAAAAGTTTTGTTGAAAGAATCATTCCTGTCTTTTTCCCACTTAACTAACAGAGTCTTCCATAGTGTTCCTAAAATTAGTATAAGTTCCTTACATACATACATTTAGTAAAAACTATTTTTGCATTGTGGTTTTCTCTGTATTTTAGTTTTCCTTATTACCCAGAAAGTTTTCATTCTTTATGATACAGATCTGAACTTTTCCTTTAAAATCAGAAACATTTTAATTTTAATCATGAAAAATTTTTGTCCCTGGGTAATAGCTGATACTTTATTCTGTTTAATACTAGCTTTTCAATTATTTGATTTTTATATGTAACTCTTCAATATTCCTAAAATTCAGTTTTTATGTATGGTATTATGTGAAAGTGCTTAATTAAACTTTCTCACCTGTATAAACATGTAATATATAAGTGACATAACATCATGGGCTTACCCTGGGCTCTGCAATTCCTTGTAAAATCTACTCTAGGTCATTAGAAGAACAAATCATTTGTAAATTTTAATACTTTATTAGTAAGTTATTAGTGATAACCTGTAAGTGATCACCATACACAAAACTAGTGTTCCAACGGCGTTGATGGATACTGGTGAAATATTTGGATTATTCGTGAGCTAACTTTTCCATGTACTGCTACCTAATTATCAAAAAGGTGTACTACTACTACGAATAGCAGCTAACATTTTTTAATGCTTACTATGTGTCAGGTACTATGCAAATGTGCATTTTATATATATTAGTTACTTAACTTTAATCCTCAAAATAACTTTGAGGTAAATAACCATATTATCCCCATTTTTACAGATGAGGAAAATGGCTTCAGAGAATTACAGTAACTGCCCAAAGTCACTCAGCCTATAAAGGTTGAGATTAATACAATCATGTATCACTTAACAACGGAGACACAACCTAAGAAGTGCATCGTTAAGTGATTTTGTCATTATGTGAACATTAGAGTGTACTTACACAAACCTAGATAGTATAGCTTACTATAATCCTAGGTTACAAACTTGTCCAGCAAATTACTGAATACTGGAATCAACTGTAACACAATGGTAAGTATCTGTATATCTAAACATATCTAAGGCTAGAAAAGGCACAGTAAAAATACAGTATAAAAGATAAAAAATGGGCCAGGCGCAGTGTCTCATGCCTGTAATCCCAGCACTTTGGGAGGCTGAGGCAGGAGGATTGCTTGAGCCCAGGAGTTCGAGACCAGGCTGAGCAACCTAGAGACTCTGTCTCTACAAAAAATTTTTAAAAAATTAGCTGGGCATAGTGGCACGCACTTGTAGTCCTAGCTACTTGGGAGGCTGAGGCAGGAGGATCACTTGAGCCCAGGAATTTGAGGTTGCAGTGAGCTATGATCATGCCACTACATTCCAGCCTGGGCAAAAGAGTGAGATCTGCCAATCAGTCAATCAATCAAAAGATTAAAAAACGGTATACCTGTATTACACACTTCCCATGAATGCGGGCTCACGGGAGTGGAAGTTGGTTTGGGTGAGCCAGTGAGTGAGTGAGGAGAGAATGTGAAGGCCCAGGGCATTAGTGTAGACATTACAAACACTGTACACTGAGGCTACCCCAGATTTATTAAAAAATATTTTTCTTTCCTTAATAATCAATTAACCTTAGCTTACTGTAAATTTTTACTTTATAAGCTTTTTTTTGCTTTTAGACTCTTTTATCATAATACTTAGCTTAAAAAACACAAACACATTACAGCTATACAAAAATACATTCTTTCTTTATATCCTTATTTTATAAGCTTTTCTCCTATTTTTAATTTTTTTTTTTTCGCTTTTCCTATTTTTTATTAAAAACTAAGACACAAACACATTTATTAGCCTAAGCCTACACAGGGTCAGGATCACCAATATCACTGTCTTCCACCTCCACATTTTGTCTCACTGGAAAGTCTTCAAAGGGCAATAACATGCACGGAGCTGTCATCTCCTATGATAATTATGCCTCTTTTGCAATACCTCCTTGAAGAATCTGCCCGAGGCTGTTTTACATTAATTTTTTTTTTTTTGAGACAGAATCTCACTCTGTTGTCCCAGCTAGAGTGCAGCGGCGTCATCAGAGATCACCACAATTTCAAACTTCTGGGCTCAAGTAGTCCTTGTGCCTCAGCTTCCCAAGCAGCTGGGACTATAGGTGTGCACCACCACACCCGGATAATTTTCCTATTTTTTGTATAGATGGGGTCTCACTCTTGCTCAGGCTGGTCTCAAACTTCTGACCTCAAGTGATCCTCCTGCCTCGTAACTTGTTATTTTAATAAGTAGAAGAAACACTTTAAAATAACAATTAAAAGCATAGGATAGTAAATACTAGGCCAGCACTATACAATATACACAAGTAACAGAATTTAACTTGTCCCCCATAAATCTACTAAAATAAAACAAAATAAATCATATTAGCCAATAGGAATCTTTCACCTCCATTATAATCTCACGGGACCACTGCCATACATGCAGTCTGTCACTGATGGAAACTGTACATACCCAGCCAGACTTAAAGCCTCTGCTCTTCACCACTATGCTACACTGCTTCAATTCCAGTGTTGTTATGTTTGGGTTTTCCCATGTTATATTTTCTGAGATCCATGAGTAAAATTTCTTATGGTTTAACACTTTTGAATTTCTTAGTTACCTTCTCCATGGTTGTCCAGGCCTGACGTAACGGAGTTGTGAAACAGTTAGGGAGAGGCCCCCCTTCCCTGCAGATATTGGATTCAATTTCTAATCGTACAACATCATCAAATCCAAGAGGATGTGTAGCTTGGAGGGAGAAGTACCTATGGCAGAAAGATATCCAAAGTAAAACAAAACTCCATAGCAAGTATAAGCAACTTTAGGCACCTACACTAGAGAATCTTATATGGGACTACTTCATTTAGCTTGCAGACCTAAACCATGCAGCTCGGTGATGATAGCCCTGCTCTAACCTTTATTTATTCCCTCTTCCCCAAAAGTATCTGGGTTAACTTGCTACCTTCCTATCTGCCTGCCAGCCATCCTTAGTTTTTGTCCAGCCAGCTCTGCTGTTGTTTAAGACCTGTGAGGGTAGGCTACAATTAAGGCAAAGAAACTAATCAGTCACACATATTCAATGGGCACCTATTCTCTGGTCATGACTTAGTAGAAAGAAATGGATTTAGGAGAAAATAAGATATGGTCATTTCTCCTGAGGAGAGAGCAGAAAAGAGCTACGCATAGGAGACAATGAGAACATAGCCCATAACTATGAGGCACACACAGTAAACACATAGGAATTCAGAACAAAATGGAACAGAGGGTGAAATGGATGGATTTGATGTATTTAGATAGAATAGGACTTGTTGATGATTTGGTGTGGAAAGAAAATGGTGTAATTAATATTGACAATTCAAAGAGATTTCTAATTTGATAGGATACATTGTAGCTAGTGTTTTGGTAAGCTGATCATGAAGTAGATGCAAAAAAAAAAAAAAGGCATTTAAAATGGAGAAAATTTTTATATGCTTTCTTCCAAGCACTCTAGTGGCTTCTATCTCCTGTCTGTGACCAAAATACGGAAAGGCTGACGGTATGTGACTGTGATGATGCATTTATAAGATACAAAAAGAAACAAGTAGGGATTTGTAAAGTAAATTTGGCACAAGGAGCTCGGCAAAAACAACAGTGTCAGTGAGGTATCATACAGAAATCTTTATTTAAAAATGGCTCCCTGGCCGGGCGCGGTGGCTCACGCCTGTAATCCTAGCACTCTGGGAGGCCGAGGCGGGTGAATTGCTCAAGCTCAGGAGTTCGAAACCAGCCTGAGCAAGAGCGAGACCCTGTCTCTACCGCAAACAGAAAGAAATTAATTGGCCAACTAAAAATATATAGAAAAAATTAGCTGGGCATGGTGGCGCATGCCTGTAGTCCCAGCTAATTGGGAGGCTGAGGCAGGACGATCGCCTGAGCCCAGGAGTTTGAGGTTGCTGGGAGCTAGGCTGATGCCATGGCACTGTAGCCCGCGCAACAGAGTGAGACTGTCTAAAAAAAAAAAAAAAAAAAAAGGCTCCCAATGTGAAAATGGGATCTGGTGGGAAAACAGGGTCTCTGCTCTGCGTGGTTACTGAGTTCCAGCCAAGACCCCACTAGTGCCATTATTTTGTTCCAGCGTTAAGAAAACTCTCCTTTTTAAAATCAACATTTTCATAACAAAAAGTGAGTCTCCCATGCTGTAATGAGTAAGTTGGTAAATACTCCTCCATGATGTGAATTTTCAGACACCTCACATCAAATTTTTAAATGTATACTCTTGATATTTCACCATCCATATAACAATGTTTCTTATACAATATCTTCCACAAATATATGATACAATACACAAGACAAAACATTAAAAAAACTGCATTCTAGTCCAAATTCTTCCACTAACTTGTCCTGTGACTTTGAGAAAATCACACCTCTCTGTGCCTTAGTTTCCTTATCTACAAAATGGGAAAATCAGACTAGAACACTAATGTGGCTATTCATCAGAATTATCTGGCATGTCGTCTAAAAATAAAAATTCCTGGGTCATAACTCAAACTGCTGAATCAGAATCTCTTAAGAGAGAAGAACTGGAAATCTATTTTTAACAAGCTCGCAGGTGACTCTTTTGCAGACAGCCTGGCATGCACCTGCAGACCAATGTTCGGGAACCACTGGCCTAGATGCTCTGGCTCTCTTCCAACCCTAACATCCCATGGATTTCTATCCACTCTCAAGTTACTCCCTTAGCACTTGCTTATGGATACAAGTAACAAATTACTTTTCTTTACAGAGTACGAAAAGTTGAATGAAAAGAACATTATGTGTTATAGAGCTGTCCACAGTCTCATCACTTGACTAAACAGACATTTTCAATTTTTCAAACCTCTCATTTTCAGTAAAAACTAATGGAAGACTATAATTCATTTAGTAATGTAGCTGAGCAGATTTGCACTAGAAAATATGACACTATCCATACATAGATATCCAAGGCCCTTTACAATCTATTCCAATGAGTTTCAGCTTCCTCTTCTCCCCTCGACTGCTTTGATTATCCGAACTAGACTCTCTTGAATTACCACATTCCCCAGAGTTCCATGAATTTGCTTGTGCCAATGCCTTTGCCTAGAATGTTCTTTCCTGCTTTCTCTGGCTAGTAAAATTCAATTCATTCTTCAGGATCCAAATCGAGTCTCCTTTCTGGGAAGCCTTCCCTGAACACCACCATTGTCATCCCACTTGCCACACACACACCACCCCTCTCCCCAGCAGAAACCTTTGTTCTAGGAACACCCAAAGTTACACACACCATGTGAAAAGCAGCTTTTATGCTGCTCCTTGTGAGCTCCTTGACACCAAGGGCAGAGTTTATCCATCTTAATTTCCATAGTACATATCGAATCCTCAATAAATATCTGCCGAGTGCCGAATGCATCTATCAAAAAAACTCACTTGTCATATAAAATCATGGCATCGTTCTGTGCCTCCTGTCCATCATATTGGCCCTTTTTGGCAGCAAGCTGAGACTGGAAGTTATCTGCTGCCAGCCAGAACTGTAAGATATTCACTGCATCCTCTTTTTCCATGTACTGGGAAAGAAAAATACAAAAGGGCAAATAAGACTCTAAACAGATTTCTCACAATCTCTAATCTATAAGCTATAAGTATTAAAATACAGGACACAAGCAAAAAGAGATACACTTCTTCAGTTAATACCAGTCCGCAGGTTATAATCATTTAATATTGAAAAGTTTTTAAACATTCTTTTAAAGGAAAAAAAAACCCCACAATTGACCAAAAAAACCACCATACAGTTGGATGCAAACTTCAGCGAGCTGGAGTAAAAATCACACTACATTGGATTAGGGTTTCCTCACTGGCAAACATACAAGAGTAAGCTAACCACACCAGATCTTTTACACTGATCATTCCCACCAATCCATGAGAACAAACTGACCTACACAAACTGCTGATTTAAACTTAGAGCAAAGAAAGGGAGTGAAAAAACCAATCAGCTGCATTCTTGTGAAGAGGCAGAATTCAAGTGTTCAAGTAACTGCTCTGTGAGACTGAGAATCTTCTTTATCTTTACTGAGTAGTCATTTGCTTTGCGACCAAAGAATTTCATTTTCTGAAGCCTAACAAACAGCACTATACTAAACTGTATGCCTCAAAGAGATTAATGTACTCCTTGTTTGTTGCAAATCCGTCACTGGGCAATCCTATCAAGTAGCCAAATTAAAAATGACAAGAACAGGAAAAAATTCACTATTTTCTTTCCTCAAGTCTGGACTGAAAATATTTGTGCACTGGAATCAAGTATCAAATTCTGTGGTTTTAAAATAGCTTCAAACAATTAAAAACACGCATTCTCTTATACGCGATAGTTTAATTATGTTTTTCAAAATGAATTATTTTACATTGAATTTTCAAGTTCTCTTTAATATGCCATTAAAGTATTCTTGCCATTAGAAATAACTTAAAACAATAATAAATCTTTTTAGATACGATTCGTCTCTTCTGTGTTACTTCCTATAGACAGGGCCCCAGCATTTACAGTTCAGAGGCTGGACTGCTCTAGTAAGAGTGGGAAAGGAAATGCAGACTTTACCTCAGAGAAATAAAAGAGGGCTGACTCACAGAAGAGAATATCAGCCAGGTAAACAGTTCCACTGGTCAGCACTTCAATCTGGTATTTACAGAAATGGTGACTTCGCAGAAACTCACTAAAGTGCCTGCACATGGACAAAAAGGGAACATTTGAGGGAACAACCATGGAAAGAGCTTAAGTGGGAAAAATATACTCTTTCCATACTGTCTCCACTGTATCTTAAAGGCCTAAGTCAACACTACCTTACTTCCCATGGTGTTTTTTCTGATTCCTTTACCTGTATGTAATCTCTCCCACCTCTTAGTGACTTTGTAGCTCTTCTTTGACATTTAATATATGCTACCTCATATTACAGTAACTGAAGAACATGCCCTGTTTCTTTTATCAGCCTGTAACTTCCTTCAAGGTAGGTCCTATACCTGTACCTTGCACAGAGTACCCTTTCAATAAAGGTTAAATAAAAGAGTGAATACTTAGCTTTTTTGGTGGGGGGCATGCAACAGTAATTAATGTAAAAAAACTCTGGAAGCAGTTTTAACAAATAGATATGGATTTAGTTATATAACATTCATTAAGCTTAAAGCATGAACTAACAAATTAGGATATCCATCTGAAGACATGCATTATTTATATAAATCAATCAATTCTAATAGTCACAATCACTACAGTCTCAATCACCCCCAAACGATTTCACAACTAAAAACAAATTCTTTTAACTTAGGAAATAATAATATTAAAACTGAAAATACTTTTATTTTTAGTAAGAGTTCACATAATTCATTTTTAAAAGAAACTATTAACTAAGACAGTCATAGAGTACTCTTATATGATCTTATAAATATTCAAAACACTTAAATCCTCAAAGATACTTTGTTTTTAGTTGAGTGAAGCCCATTCCTAACACAGAACTCAAATTCCCAAGAATGCGAAATGTGAACATATGAAACTAACTTACTCTTGCTCCATTGCACTAAAGACTATGGACTGTGCCAAAACAAAACAGTTGGGATCTACCTGTCCATCTTCTCCACAAATCTTTGCTGAAAAAGGAATAGTAAATAATTAAGTTTCTGCTAAATTCAACTATACACATTTGTGAATCCAATTAGGAGATAACAGGAAAAGCATATAAATTAGAAGGTTTTAAACAGAACTGAAAGAAAACACAGGCAACAGCTGATCTTGAGGCAAAAAGGCTTTTGAAGCATATATGCAAAAGCGGAAATCAACAGCTAACAATGTAAAATTAATTTCTATACATTAAAAACATCCCCAGAACAAAATTAAAAGGTAAACAAAAAAGAAACTGTAAGGCCGGGCGCGGTGGCTCACGCCTATAATCCTAGCACTCTGGGAGGCCGAGGCGGGTGGATTGCTCAAGGTCAGGAGTTCGAGACCAGCCTGAGCAAGAGCGAGACCCTGTCTCTACTAAAAATAGAAAGAAATTAATTGGCCACCTAAAAATATATGTAAAAAATTAGCCGGGCATGGTGGCACATGCCTGTAGTCCCAGCTACTCGGGAGGCTGAGGCAGAATGATTGCTTGAGCCTAGGAGTTTGAGGTTGCTATGAGCTAGGCTGATGCCACGGCACTCTACAGCCTGGGCAACAGAGTGAGACTCTGTCTCAAAAAAAAAAAAAACAAACATTCAATGAGCAATGGGGGACCATTTCCTTATGAGCATCAACAGCCACATCCACAGAGGCAGGTTCCCCTTTGCCCTGTGGACTACCCTCATTGTTTTTCTACAGAAGGCGCCAATTTCCCGGATTCTCATGGGTCCCGGACACCACCCACCTCAAAGTCTCCATTCCTAAAGATATCCTAGGTCACACTCGAATCTAGGAAAGACCGTTGGGCTACAAAAGAAGGGAAGTAAGAGCGTGGGTGTCCAATTTCCCCTCCATTCGCTCCTTTTCTTCGCGAGCCAGTGAGAGGGCTGGGGGAAGAGGACAACCACCGAGACCACGGTCTTCCCCGCTTCCTAGAGCGAGCGGACTAGCCTCACTTCCGGCATGTATCCTTCTGACCGGTCCGCGCACAGCTGGTCGGGCGGTGAGTCTGACGGACTAGCAGCTCCTGGCACCGGCTTCCCTATGGACGCCAGCGCGAACCAACGCGGTTGGAGGCTCACGAGCGACGCGGGAGAGGCAAGATCGCGGAGCGGGTCCTGTTGAGGGGCATGATGACATTGTGCTCCCAGGAAGGGCCAGCGGCGCAGGAGGCGGGGAGAGGAAGTTTGGGAGGTGGAGTGGGTGTCTACGAAGGGGGTGTGTGTGTGTGTGTGTGTGTGTGTGTGTGTGTGTGGACGGGGTCACAGGGCGGGGCCTACGAAACGTGTGGGGCGTGGTCACGGGCATGGGGGGCTGTGGGGATCACAGGGCCTGGTCTCTGGAGGGGTGGGCTGGGGAGACACGGCGGAATCTACGAAGGGCGTGGGCGGGGCCGCTAGATGAGTCTATGAGGGCGAGGGGGCCTGGCTATGGCGCAGGATGTATGAAAGGTGAGGGGTATGGTTGCATGGTTGCAGGGCTGGGTCTGCCGGCCTGTCAGCAGTGGATGATGGGAAGCGAAGGTCCAGGGACAGGCGAGACCCCCACCACTGGCTTCATCTTCGGCCCTGCCTTTCCCCCACTTTCACCTACAGAAATCTCAGTGGCGCCAGTCACTTTGGAGTCTTTCTGGGACCGCCTCCCAACACTAAGTGAACAAAAGGTGAGAGAAAATCATTCGTTCATTCATTCATTCATTCATTCATTCATTCCACCTAGGGGTCCTCCTTCCTCAGCCTTTCATCTCGCATCCAGTGCCCTACAGCAGAGTGTAGATCTCCGCCCAAGATCTCAGGGAGCCGACCTCTCCCCACCCCAGACCAATCCTGGGTCCGAGAGCTGGGGTGGTGGGGCCAGGGAGAGGTGCTAAGAGGGAAATGAGGGCAGAGCTGGGCTCTGGCCTGGGCAGGACCCTGCTCTCAGCATCAGTGGCCTCACGTGTGCCACGGGGCAGTGATAACAGGAGGCGCCTCTGAGTTGCAGACATGGAGCATTGAGACCAGCCCTTTAGCCTCTCTGTCCTCTCCTGGCTCCAAACTGCTCTCTACAGGCAGCCAAGGCCATCTTTTCTGTCGCTCCCAGCTTTTAATTTTGAGGATGTTTAAGCCCACAGAAAATTGAAAGAATAGTATTTAATACAATGAACACTATACACCCTCACCTGCATTCTGCAATTGTTGACATTCGCTACACTGGCTATATCTTTGCATATTTTACTTTTTGTTGCAGAAAGAGTAACTTGAAAGTACAGTTGACCCTTGGACAACGTGAGGCTTAGGAGAACCAACACACAGCTGAAAATCTGCATATGACTTTTGGCTCCCCAAAACTAAACTATTAATGCTAATATCCACTGTTGACTGGAAGCCTGACCAATAACATAAACAGTCGATTACCACGTATTTTTATATGTATTATATACTATATTCTTACAATAAAGTAAGCCAGAGAAAAGAAAATACTAAGATAATCATAAGGAAGAGAAAATATATTTTTACTATTCATAAGTAGAAGTAGATCATCATAAAGGTTTTCATCTTGATCATCTTCATGTTGAGTAGGCTGAGGAGGAGGAGGAGCAGAGGAGGGTTTGTCTTGCTATCTCAGGGGTGGCAGAGGTGGAAGAAAATCCACATATAAGTGGACCTGTGCAGTTCGTATCCACGTGGTTCAAGGATCAACTGTACTTGTAAATAAATGTGTTTCAAACAAAAGAATAATGAAAACATGTAAATATTAGAACATAAATGTATTTTATTAATGAGTTGAAAGTCGTTTGCTATAAATTTTTCTTTTGTTTTAATTTTTTTTTTTTTTTTTTTTTTTGCAATGGAAGAAGTGCATGTTGATTTTTGAAAACATTGAGGAGGGGGGAGAGAAAAGCAAAAAAGCAAAAAAGCAAAAATCACAGAAAATAGTACCAAAACATTTGGCTGATTCAAAACTTTGTTGTATACTTTAGAAATCTTTATTTCAGTGTATTTTTACAAAAACACTATATAAGTATATAATACATATTTAGCTTAATGATATATAAGGAAAAGAAAATATTTCCAAGTTATTTGATATATAGTTTTTAATGGCTACAAAACATTTTATTGGTAAAGAAGCAGTAATTTATTTTAAGCATTAATTTATATTTAACATTAAGATTGTTTCTTTTTCCTATTAAAGTGGCCCTTGTTGACAAATTTTTTAACACAAAGCAGGATTAAATTCATTAATTAAGATTTCTAAAATAAAATGCCTGAGATAAAATCTAGGTAACGTGTACTTCAACCATATTGGCTATTACAGTCAACATAAAATTCATTAAAATACATAAATTGAGAAAAATAACACTTCATTTTTTCTTAATTTATATTCCTTTTATTACCAGAGTGGTTGATTAGCAGAGTGTCATTCATAATTCTTCTATGAATTGCTTATTTTAATGTCTCACTTTACAAATTTCCAGAATAGGTTTTATCTAAATGGGTTGTATTATCGCTTCTTACCATTCAAGTGGCAATGTTATTTGCGCTTCCTGTTGGCACCCATCCTCCCAACCGAGGGCCTTGTTGTCAAGCTCTCATAGTCCCACACAATACAGAAATGTGCCCACAGCGAGTGATTTCTCCTTCTCTGAGTTAATGCCCTCAGACCTGCTTTCTAGACTCATCTGCATTACATGCTTTCAGGAAATGTTTTACAGTTTTTGTTATGTTAATGGTATTACCTGCTAGTTTCTATTTCAATTTTTATTAACAATCATCTGACTTTTTATATGCTTTAGGTGCTTTTATTAAATAGAGTGTGGAGGGCAAAGCAGGAGGGTAGGATAAGTAAAGTATATTTTCTCCAGCACTAATCCCTTCCCTATTCCCATAATGTGTTTTGTTATCTGGTTTGGTTTTAACAAGAACTTTATAAAGTGTCTGATATGATTCTACTATTTGTCAAATAAGACAAAAATTTAAAATGTATATTTTCTTTTACAATAAAGTGGAAAATTGATAAAATTTTAAGAACTTTGGCTATGTCATGGTAAGGAGTCGGTAGGGAGATATTTGTTTTCTTATAGAATATTTTAACTCCGAAGGAGAAATTAATCTCATAGAGTAGGAGTTAGTGTTGAAGGGATTGTAATTGAAAGATTGTCAATGAGACAGGGAATTCACAATTATAATTTTTTTTGCAAATATGTATCAGTAATTTCTTCAGTGATTTAAGCAATGATGTTTGCTGCCTTAGCAATTGATGGCTTACACAGGCTCCATGATCTTGTGCCTGTTACCTCTTTCCTCCTTTCCCCTGGTTCACTTTGCTCCCGATAGCTCCTCGATCAAGCCACGGAGGTTCCTGAACAACAGCCTTTGCTCTAGCAATTCTCTCTGCCCGGCGTGCTCTTCTCCAGTTATATGCTTAGCTAAACATTTTCTCTCTTTCAAAGTTTGGGTCAAATATCACTAACTCAGTGCGTCCTATCTGGACCGTCTTATCTATTACTACAATGTTCCTCCTCTGATTACTAGACTCACCTTCTCTTTCTTAACCCGATCTATTGTTTTCTTCTCTTTATTTCAATAAAACTATCAACTTTTAAAATATTATGTAACATAAAATTATGTAACACAGTTATATAATATGTTGATTGCTGATTGTCGTTTTCTCTCTTTTAGAATTTGAGCTCCATGAAAGCAGGGATTTTCTTTTCCTATTTTGCCTGATGATGCATCCAAATGTCTTGAATAGGCCCTGGCATATAGTAGGTGACAATAAATGTTTTTTTTTTTTTTTTTTTTTTTAACATAAATGAATAGCAACATCTTAAGGTAAATGGTCTGGAGCAAGCTCAGTGGTTCATTTTTGCCATCAAGTACCCAGGCAGTGATGTCTCGGTGCTCAGTGATTGGTAGTTTGAATTCAGCTACAATGAGAGTACTTAGCACATTATAATTGGCAAATGCTAAAAATCAGGACTATTTTTTTTTTTTATTTTTTGCCCTCAGAGAGTGATGTATCTGCACACCACTGGACCCAGATTTTTCATTTCTTTTGTTCTACCATCCTCATTGATTTGGATTTTGGTCATTGCGCTTGTGACTTCAGATTGAAAGATGACTGCCACTTCAGTGGGTATCATGATGCTACTTCAAAATTTATGTTTGTTGAGGGAAAGTGAAAGCTGGTTTTCAGCATACTAGCTGTTTATTGGATAGCCAATATCCTCTCAGAAGCCTCCTAAAATGCTAATGCTAGCCTCTCATTGGCCCATACCTATCACATGCCATCTGTCACACAGAAAATTGTGAAAGTAAATGTCTAACAATGGGAAATGCCCTTCCTCTATTGCCTTAAAGTAATCACAGCTCATCTCCTGGTAACGTAATCGCACTCCTGAACAAAATCAAGGATTAGTTGCCAGGAAAGAACAGGAGTAGGAAGGTTGTAAAATTGTCAGCTCAGAGTGGCTGCTGCTAAAGGCAGAGACCATGAGGAAAGATTTTCTTAAGTACTAAAACAACTTTTAAGGAACAAAAAAATGGGCATCTGCAATTTTGAGGAGAGGCAGATGCATATGAATTTTAAACAATATCCACAACTGGGAGGAAAAGCAACTGCATTTTTTGGCACTGAGAGAACTAATCCCCTTGGATACCATGCATGCTAGGTTAGCAGCATGTAGGACTGGATGCAGTGCTGCAATTGCACTTGTCCTTGCAGAAAAACAACACAATTCTTTCTGTATGTTTTGTTCTTTGCCCTCTGGAAAATGACTTAACCTGGGATGTATCTTAACACCTTTTTATTATTATATGCCTGATAAACACGGCAAAACAGACTTTAAAATACAGTTTTTAAGATATTTCTTCTTTGGGACTAACTTTTTTTCTATGTATAAGTATTTTTCAGATAGTCTACTCTAAATAGTGTTATTGGAGAAATAACTTTTAAATACATTTTGGGGCAGCATTTCAAGACAAATCATCCACAATTTAGCGGTGTTCACATTCAAAGATAACTTTAATATCTAAAGGGCAAGGACCAGAGTTTGATTTGTTCTTAAAAAAAAAAAATCAGCAAAAAAGCAATTGAGTTCTATTTAGATGGTGACAGGTGCTCTCAACAATTTGGATGTTGAAATAAAGGCAGACTTGTATAAAAAAAAAAAAAGAAGAAAGAAAAGAAAAGAAAAAACAATCTAGAGGGACCAAGAGCCTATTTCAATTCAATTCAGTTCTGTTGATTATATTTCTTGAACATCTCTCATATCAATTTTTACCTCTCCTTCTTCACGACTATATTAGTGACAACAGACCCTCCCCAATTCATTCTCCACACTGTACCCAGCCTTATCTTTCTAACACCAAATATGATAACATCAAACCTCTCCTAATCACAAAACAAAACTGAAAAATCTTTAGTGTCTACCAATATCAACCCTAAACTTTTCAGTATAGCATAAAGCTTTCAACAGATGGGTACCAAGTTATGAATTCAGTGTCATCTCTCTCTATTCTACTTGCTCTAGTGCACAGAATCATGTCCTTTTCCCCAGAATAAACCATACTTGTGTCTGCTTTGCATACACCATTTCTTCTAATATCAGAATTCTTTCCTGTCTGAAAGAAAACTCACTTTTTAATTAATTTCCAGCCTCCTCACCTCAGCCACAGCCATTTTCCACATCAGTTCTTATAACGACATTTAAGTCAAGATTATTCATGAATTGGATTATGTAGTATATTAATTTAATTGTTTTGGGTGTTTGTATACCCCACCCCACACTTTCAATTCTGAAAAAGTTAAGAACGCCTTATCACATTTTCATATTTCAGGACCAAGAAACTTGAAATTCTTATTAAATAAATGGATTAGTAAATAATAATAAATAAATGTATCTATATGATCAGAAAAATATCTTTTTTTGGAAAAGAACTTATAGGTAAACACTAACTTAATAAGTAATAGCATAAGAGAACAACAAATTGCATCTAAGAGTGATAACAAACAAAATTCACTAAAAATATTCAGTAAAGTAAGTAGATGAAATCTGACATAATTTTTATTTAGAGTTACTAATGGGGATTGGGACTTCATTTGGACCTTGAAATAGGTCTAAATTTTGCACAGTCAGAAGAGAATTGAATAATGTCTAGGACGGAAGGTCAAAAAACAATGTCAGAAAGTGAAGATGACTTTGAGGTTGAAATGAAGCTGTGATTATTTGTAGGACTGTGGATTGAATGGAACATCCAGTTTGTGTTGGCTGACAATGAGAGACACGATTCAATAGAAAAGGTGTTGTGAAAGACTGCTAGGTTGGAATTGGAAGATTGATGTTGGAATACAAGTCCTGCTTTCTCACTGTGTGACCTTCAGTAAAGTTGTGATGATATCATTCAATGATGCAGGGGAAATTTCCCAGCACACTGAATAGCAATAGTAAGTGTTCAAAATTATTAGTTATATCTGAATAGGATTAGAAGAAATGAAGTTTCCTTGAGTCTTTAATGTGCATGCACTATGATTCAACTTTATGTAAAAGTGAGCTGTATTAAAACTCCAGAATCATAAAAGCAGTGCTTTACTTCCTTAACTTTTCTTGTAATCACAGAGATTGTTTGCTGTGTGATTAGCAAATAGGGTCAAAATTTTAGCATAGTTTAGGACCAAGCACATATGTCTAACTTACCATACCGCTAGATGATAGTGTCACTTTGGGGACAGACTCTTAGGGAAACATAAAAAGAATGTAAACAAACAAACAAACAAAGAAAAACCTAAAATAAATTGAAAATCTAAGCAGGCAAGTTACCTTAGAAGAGAACATTTCTGGTCTTTGAAGGAAAACGAAGATCACTTACTCCAACTTTGTCAAATTATTGATAAGAAAACTGAGCCCAGGGGAGATCAAACAAATATTAAAAGCCACAGTTACTCTAGCAGATGGATTCTAGAGGATTGGTCTCTATGATCTCTAAACCAGTACTTCCTTCTCCCTGGTCTAGTGGGCATCTGTCAGCAAGAGTAAGGTCAGAGCTGGGTCTTTATCTTTAGATCTTTTAGGTAACTCACTTGTGCTCTATGCAAACTCAATTTTAAGATATGAAGAGATACCCAGACAAAAACCCAAATTACATTTTCAGTAAAACCCCTGCTATTTCAGTACATTAGCTACAGATTCAATAAAGGTAAAGTGGTTGTTAAGCTTTTCAGCTTGAATGGCATCATTTTTTTTATTGCACTTGGAAGAAAAATGTGGTGGCACCCACCCAAAATCATAAAACCAGAGCATCTAACAAAAGATGCTGTGAGCCTTGAGCTCCATTATAATTTCAGATTTGGTGTGCTTCCCACTCTGTAAATCACCTGAAATTTACAGCCGCACCTGCAAACTCAAGCACGGAGCTGAACTCTTAGATAAATAGAATTGCTCACACTGTTCCCTGAATGTGCACTATTAGCAAAACTGGGCCCTCAGCCCAAACGGGGCTCCAGATTTACCCAAACTGGCTGCTTCTCTTTAGCCAAAAATCAATTGGAGCTTTGGGGATTAAATATATTTAGAAATAGTGTCAATCTTAGATGTTATAAAGGAGTCAATAAGACATGTGGGGAAATAAATGGATACGCCATAAGTTTTAGTTATTATAGTTGATCCATTTCTAACTTTCTTTGGTTGTTCTATTTTCTCTACTAATTATTAAGAATTGACAAATTTTATTTTGAGAATCAGTCAAACATTAACAGAATATTTATAGAGAAAATTCTATATATAATACTGAATCAGATGCTATGAAGCATGTGGGTGAACACACACACATCAGATTATATGGGGACATGGTCTCTTCAGATGAACAGGGTAGTAAAGAGGTAAGTGACAATTATTAAGTACTTACTGTGTGCACAGTACCTAATAGATAATATAGAAATGTGCATAAATACCTTCCATTTCCTAGTCTCTGTTTATATGACTTGCTTACACGTAGCATTTAATCCTTGAAGTAATTGTGGATACTGTACTAGTTATTTTCACCCCCAATTATCAAAAAACAAAATTGAGCACCAGAACTATTCATTAGTTTGCTCAACATCACTGAATTATTAATGGCACCAAGACTTGAATCTACTTTTCTTAGTTCTAATCCAGTCTTCCCATGTTATGTTGTTCTGATTTGTCCACCATACAATTGCTCGCTCTTTCACTGAGCTTCTAGTGTATGCATTTCTTTCTGGAGAATATTGAACCCTAGCTAAAGATATAAAAGATGTGAATAACTGAAAAGAAGGAAAAAGACATGGCATGAAAGCACAGATGAGTAGAAAATATTTAGGCAGCACAAAAATAATGTAATTTGGGGACACTTTCATAGTTTGGAGACAGGTAAACAATGGGTTTAACTCAAAGACTTGTGAGAGAGAAAATTGAAAAACGGAAGTTAAATTGACTAGGTCCTAAAATGGTGGAGGTTCAGAATTGAAGGGCAAATAATTATCCTTCAGTACCAAATGACTGCCACTAATGGTCATGAGGACATACTATTTCTCTCCACCATTCCTACCTGTGCTCCAAGAGTTAACTCCTTTCATGACCTTCCACCTAATAACTACCAATCACCTGCTTTTTCATGTGGGTATGAAGGAAAAATAAAATTATAAATGAGTTCTTTGTATGAAAGGGATGTTTCATTAGCATTTGCTTTTCTTTTAATTGTCTTTAACTTCTTAGATTACTTGGTTTACTTGGATTACTTGGATTTCTTGGTATTATTTCAAATACTGTGAGAGACCTCACATTATAAAACACAGACTCAAATACAAAAAAGATTGTAATCTAGTTGCAAGCACTTGTTATGAAGGTATTTTGATTTAGTACGAAATTAGAATTTTTTTTTTTTTTACTTATTTGCTAAGGAAGAATTTGACAAAACCTGTTGATCAGAATAGATTTTTTTTCTTTGAACAAACTAGATTTTTTTTTAAAAAGTCACCTTCTATGGAAGTATAATTAGCAATATATTTATTTATGTACTCTTTTTCCCCTATCATCATTCTTAGAAATGTTTAGAATTTATTTTGGACAATTTGTTCTGTGGGACAATATTTTATACGATCTTTTCCCCACAATATATCTGGGAAATATTCCAGCTCTGTATTTTCAGCGTTCCTTCATTTGCACAAAGATATTACATGGCAGCAGAGAAATTTCCATTTTTCAAAAAGTGAGATTGTGCTGTCCCAAGAAAATGTGGAGGAGGATCAGACTGCTAATGCAGACTTTCTTGAGCATGAAGGTAGACAGCCTCCTCCAGATGATTGCTTTTCCCTGGTTTTACTTCCTCTCTCTTCTCTGTATCATCAACTCCACATCACTTTCAAAACACAGCAACTATCATAGGCCTTATTAAGACTCTGTGATATCATTTAACCCAGAAAAAAATTATTTCCTTGCTATTTCAGGGGACACTTAATATAAGAAGAGTACCTGGGGGTAAGGGAAGAGAGAGAGAGAGAGAGAGAGAGAGAGAGAGAGAGAGAGAGAATCTGATAAGGCAGAGAATATAGATCTGGTTTGTGTGACATGTTACTAATTGATAACTGGTAACTAGGATTCCTCAAAGTGTTTGCATAGAACATGCCCATCAATGAGGGTTCTCTGACCAAAAGAAGTTACCAGAATTCTGTATATTGCCCATAATAAATACCTCTATTAATATACAAGTTCTCTATTGTTCCAAATATTCTCAGAAAATAAATTTTATACTTGTCTAAAGCATAGGTTTCCCAAATATTTGTTGATCAGATAAAGTTTGTTTTGCTTTGTCTGTAACTGCTTATTAATATTCACACATTAAAACACAATTTAGAAATCCTTGTTACAAATTATATATAGATAATCCATTTATTTCAAGTAGAATAAAATGATGATGCAATAATTTTTAAAATGATGAACAAGAGATTTTGTTAAGAAAATTTACAACTTAATTTATTTAAGATGAAATTAAAAATCTGAGCAGGAAATGAACCGAGTAATAATCCAAAAAGTGTCAAAATAGCCCCCAAAAGGCAGTGGGTTTAGAAAGTTTTGTGAATGAATGACTTAAAATTTGACAGGAATATATATAATTTTGGAGTCTTTAATCAATGCTTAGAAAATAAAAAGAAGCCAAAGTTGAACTGTTTACAGATGATAAAGTTATTATTTCCAAATATTATGTTTGTCTTTATAACTCAAAAGAATCAACTGTGAAAAATAAGAATTAATAATATAATTTATTTTCACATGACTATTTTAAAAATAATCACTTCTTTCTGCCTTTTGAAGGACTCCACTTAAAAAATACTGTTCCTTGATAGTTCTTGATATCTGACCTATCAGAAGAGCCCTAGTCTAATAAATATTTGCCTGTTGTCTTTCAAAATCTAGCTGAAATATGATTTCCCTCATAAATCTTCCCCGAATCTATCAGATGGAAGAATTTATTTTTATTTTCTATCAACTCTAATAACTATTTATTTGTATTTCTTATGTGACCTCAGTAATATCATTTATAGTTAATTAATTTTATCTTTCTCCTACCAGATGGTGGACTAGCTTCAGGAAAGTTTCTAGGTAGATCCATCTTTGCACTTTCTAAATCCAAAAATATTCTTAGCATATAGTTAAGGAAAGAAATGTGAATGTGTATTAACATTTGCATTTAATGATACAAAGCAGGCAAATCAATTGACTATTCTAACTATTTAGACATATTTGTGATTAAAGAGTGTTTCTTTTTTTATTTTCTTTTATGAACTGGTTTAACATTATAGGATAGCTTCCGTGATAGACAAAAGATAGGTACATAGATAGATAGATAGATAGATAGATAGATAGATAGATAGATGACAGGTAGATATAGACAGATATCTGACATATATTACATATATATGTATAAAATGATGTCAATTTGATAAAATTTGAAATTTGATCTATTTTAATAATATGTTTGTGATTATTCAGAATACCAGTATTAGTCTGAGCAAAATATTATCCTAAGTGAGATTTGTTTATAGCACCTGGACCAGGGCAACATGAGAAAAGTGTGGCATTTGGGGCACAGCTTTTCAGGAGTTTCTTATCAGGTCCAAGTGCAAGGCAGCCCCTGAGAGTGAGGGTCTCCTTAAATTTTGCACCCAAGTGTCCCATTCACATCACTCTGGTCTTTACAACTCCCTTTTTTAGAATTACAGTTGTCCCTCATTGCACACAGGCATTGACCCCAGGATCCCTGCATATACCCCAATTCACACATACCCAGTCTCATAGTTGGCCCTGCAGAACCCACATGTGTGAAAAGTTGGCTCTATGTATAGATAGATGGTTTTGTACCCTGGCAATATTGTATTTTCAATCTGTGTGTGGTTGAAAAAAATCCATGTGTACATGGATGTGCACAGTTCAAACCCATGCTGCTCTAGGGTGAACTGTATTTCTCTATTGTATCAGCTTTTTTCCAGGCCTCCACAGCCTTCTCACCATCCGGAGCTTCTGAGATGTTCCCTCTCCTTAGAACATTGAACCATAGTCGTTGTTTAGGAGTCTCTCTCTTCCACTTCCTTATCAAAGCTCTAGTCATTTCTGCACTATTCATATGAAGAATACTGTTACAATGCAGACACAGTTATAAATAGCCATTTCATTTTCGAAGTAAAAAAGACTGAAAAATATTTCATGTGAGCTCCCCTGGTGGTACTTGCATTTTATAGGAAAATGCTTTAATACAAAGGAATATATTTTTAGTGTCCTCCATGCTCCCCTCTACCTGGGAGCATCTGCTCACGTGACCAGATACCACTGTCCCTCTCCGGCCTCCAGGTCAAGCCTGCCCCCTGGGGAGCCTCTTTCCCCAGAGGTTTAGCAGGGAGGGGCCGTTGACTTTATTGCTCTCCACCAGACTCTGTTTCCAGCTGTCCCACACACTTGTACCTTCTTACGTATTGCTATGCTTTGCAATTGTGTTATAAGTATCGGTATTATTACCCTAATTGTCTTTTAGTTTCTTTACAGTCAGATACCGCATTTAGACATTTTTTTAAATAAATCATTCATTCTCTGGTATCGAAGCAGACTGAAATAGAGTAAAGGAAGCTTTAGGTTCTAGGGGGTGGGGTCTCACTTGCATCACTAAAATAAATTCACATTTGCAACTCAGCCATACCTGTGGCTAAAGCAGGCCCTAGGAACATGTTTTCAAACCTCTTTATTACTGCCTCTAGATTGGTAGCTAAAGAATCCTGTTTTGGATTTCTCAAAATGAAGAAAACATATCCTGTTTTAAAAAATGACTAATCAACTTCTAAACTGGAATCCAGCCACATAATATGTACATTTCTGGATACATTACACCACCTTCTTCATGAAAAACCTCATGCAACATCCATCTTTCATTAAGTGAGATGTTTAATGATTTTAAAAGTGAGGAATAAGGTATATAATTGTCAGTAAAAACTATGGTAATGTGGGGGTGAGGGGAAACTTCCCCTTCGTCCCAGAAGTTTTGCTGAAAGAACAACTCATGAAAAGGCAGATTAATAAGAGAAAGATTCATTTACCATGCACATGGGCAGAATCACAGAGTGATTACCCAATTTCCCAGTGGGGTCTAGAAGTTTATATATCCTCACTTTAGAGGGGAGAGGGTGATGATGAATATAGGTAATTCTGTTGAGTGGCAATAAATGGTTACTAAGGAGGATGAATAGATACTTGGGAGAACGAATGGATGGAGGAAACAGACTGACTTGTAAATTCTCTTTGGAAACTACTAATGAATTAACCTGAGAGAGTATTTTCTTAGAATGATTTGGGTCAGGTCTGCTTGCATTCTTGGTCTTCTTTCCTGCTATTAATATATGGTTAGATAACAGGGAGGGGAAGGCAAGTCAGATTTTCTTTTCTATGGGTCTGGTTTTATAAAGGTAAAGTGAAAGCCCCTTCCAATGCCCGATGATCTCTAAGGGCCTTTAATTCAAAATACTCTTTATTCCAAGGAGTCATATTTTAGGGTGAAATTTCTTGAGCTCCTTCAGTAACATACTTTTAGCACAAGACTCAATAATTCTTAATTACATTATTGGAAATGATGCATTGTTTGTGTCTTCACTTCTTTGACAAACTTCATTTAAAAACTGAATTATATAATAGTGGAGAAAGAAACATTGTTTCACTTAACTTTTGCTGACATAGATATGAGAATTCAAAAACAGGAAAGATGAGTCAGTTCTCCAAAAACAAAACTGGTGACCCTTTTGTAAGTAAATATTAAGAAACAAATTATTGTGTTTTAAAGCATGGGATTTGTAGACAGAACAAGCTCTTATTAATGTTGTTTTAACTTTTTGGATGAGCAATTTTGAACATACACATAAGTAGTAATGTGTACTAATCCCCCTTACCATCTGAGCTCAGCTAATGTCAACCCTGGTTAATCCTGAGCCATCCTCAACCCCTGTGCAACTCCCCTCCTCAAAATTATTTTGAACATATTCCAGAAAGAATATTATTTCATCTGTTTATATTTTAGTATATAATTCCAAAAACGGGAACTAATTGTGTTAACATACCTATGCTATTATTAGATGTAAAAAATTTAGAAATAATTTATTATTATTTTTAGATATTCAGTCAGCATCAAAATTACCAATTGATCATAAGTAATAACTGGGTTTTAGGTTCTACTTTTCCACTTACTTCTGTGTGGCCTCTCCCTCATCTATAAAAGGAGTTTGAAAAACCCACCTGAAAGAATTATTATAAACATTGAATTAGGCATATTATATGTTTTTCGTATGAGTGGAAAGTGATTAAGATCTATATGCCTTTATGAGATCCACCTATATTAGGGAAAATATCCACTTTTCATAAATATGTAGTTGGAGTCAGCTGTTCTTCTGTGGGTTCAGAGGCATAGAGAAATGTCATCCTCTTAAAAATTGCCCCACGGTTCCAAAGTTATGATCTGAAATAAATGGGAAGGTCTACACATCATGACTCTTTTTCAAATCAACAACTTCAACATTATAGTGTAATTTTGCTTTTTATCATTTCCAACTGACAAGCAGGTGATGGCCATTTTCTTTTGTACACAAATAGGTAAATTTGAGTAAGGAGAAGTGAGGGCCGTGGGTCTGGGTGAAGCCACCCTCCTGGTAGTAGAAAAACAATATGCAGAGGCCAGAGAAGGGAGGAGAGAGGAAACATGGGAGGAATCAGAAGATGGCTTGAGTTTGCTCCCGGTCAGTGCAGGTTTGTCAGGGTCAATATCCTGACTAACACATTCCTTGTGAGTACATTATTTAGCATTAAAAGAATTATTTGGACTTTGGCGTTAATTGCCAATTTATACTAGTATATTTAACATCTCTCCTTTCCATATTTTATTTGAAATGCTATCAAATTAAGGAAAATTCTATATATTAATATTAAGTTTCTTCAGAGAATTATAATCAATAGGACAATATGTACATATATATAGTCATGCACCACATAATGACACTTCAGTCAAAGACAGACTGCATGTATGACAGTGGCCTCATGAGGTAACGGAGCTGAAAAATTCCTATTGCCTAGTGATGTTGTAGCTGTCACAACATTGTAGTGCAATGCATTACCTTTTTCTTTGTTTAGATATATTTAGATACACAAATACTGCTATGTTACAATTGCCTACAGTATTCAGTATAGTAACATGCTGTACAGATTTGTTGAGCCTAGATATTCAGTAGGCTGTACCATCTAGGCTTGTGTAAGTGCAATCTATGATGTTCACATGACGATGATGCATTTCTTAGAATGAATCCCCATCAATAAGTGATATATGAGTACACACACACACATGCAAACACACACACATATATGCCATCTGCCTTACTCAGTTCACCAAATTCAAATGCTAGTCTCTCCTGGAAACACCCTCAGAGACACACCCACAATGTTTAATCAGCTCTCTGGGCATCCTATGTCCCAGTCAAAGGGGCACATGAAATGAATTATCAAAACAAATGTCCAATTTTTACCTTCTATGAGCAGTGGATATGGGAACCGATTGTCTCACAGCCTCACTAACATCTTGTTTAGTTTTTTTCCATTTGATATGTGAAAGTAGTACCTCTTCTATTTTTTTAAGCTGTACTTCTTTGGTTTCCAGTACAGTTAAATATTTGGTATTTTATGGGTTATTTACCTTGTCTTTTCTAATGTATTTGTATATACTATATGCACTTTTCCATTGGAATTTTTGTCTATTTCATGTTGGATGCCTTTTTCATCTGTACACAGCAGTTTTTATCATTTTTTTTCCAGATTACCAAATTAACTCTGCACTTTCTATATTTTTGACTGGCATTGTGAGTCTTGTATACTAACAACAGTTGAAATTATATAGCATTTAAAAGGTGAGGATTTTAAAATATTCTATAATAGTGAATTTCTATCTCACCCCAGTGTAACAAGGACTTTTAATGACAATAAATTGAAAGTGACATTTACTGGATGTATGGTCAGAGAGACAGCGCAAATTTATGATTAGAAACAAGAATCCAAATACCAATACTAACTCCACCCCCTGCCAACTGTTTTTATATGAAATAGAGAAACTACATCTAGTTAGGGCTTCTGTAAAAACTCAATCAGTCTTTACTTTTTTATTTTGTTTTTAGATATAAATATATAAATATCTCATATATAGAGAGATATATCTCTAATATATACATATAGATATATACATGGTTTTCTTTATTTGCTTGTTTTATAAGCCTGTCTTATTCGTATGAAGATCAGCAGATGAAACTTTGATATTCACTGGTATTGCTCCATGACCATGTCAGATGATGGCTAGCATTCTATAAAGGATACTAGAGCACCTGTTGGGTGCTCAGGAGTGTGTCCTGAGAGATACAAGATAAGGGAAGGAACAACTTTGTTATTGTTCCCACAAGACTGAGTTTGTAGAGGACAGCTTCTGAGAGGAGGCCTTTACATAAACAATTTTGGAGTTACTCTTGGAATTTCCTTCATAATTTATTTGCATTTCCATTGTATTTTATTTAAACTATGGTTTTGAAGTAAAAAAAAAAAAACATAAAAAGAAGACAACTTGATTATTAAGTGTCTCACTAAATTTGATTTAAAATTAAGACCCTTGCCCCATCTTCACCTCCTACTCTTTCATAAGAAAATTTATTTTCAAAGGAGAAACAATGATTTATCACTATTAATGGTATTCAAAAGAATGCTGTTATCAGAACTCATGAAGCAAGTCCAAAGGAGGGCATTTCTGGAGTAGAATCAATATTTGGGCAGCAGCTGGCTCTGCCTCATTCACCACTGTGCCTCCAGGGCCAGATTCGGTGTGTGGCACATAGCAGACACTCAGTAATTCTAAGTTAATTTTTTAAAATTCTAGAATCATTTGATTTAAAAAAAATTCCTAATGTGACACTGACCTTGAAATTACTCCTCATTTCCAAGGAATGAATACTTTTTTGTATGTGTATTTTTATAAGATTTAGCATTTTTAAAAAACGTATAAAAATTATTTATTTATTTTTTGAGAAAGGGTCTTGCTCTATTACCCTAGGCTGGAGTGCAGTGGTATCATCATAACTCACTACAGCCTCAAACTCCCAGGCTCAAGTGATCCTCCTGCCTCAGTCTCTCAAGTTGCTAGGACTACAGGGGCACACCACCACATCCAACTAATTTTTTTTTCTTTTTTTAGAGATAGGGTCTCACTGTGTTGTGCAGGCTGGTCTCCAACTCCTGGCCTCAAGTGATCCTCCCTCCTGCACCTCCCAAAGTGCAAGGACTACAGGTGTGAGTCATCATGCCTGGCCAAGACTTAGCATTTAAAAAAAAAAAATTGTATTCAGAAATTACCTGAATTTCTCAAAAATACTTATAATCATAAAGTATTAGTTGATAAGGAAATCAGTTATATAATATATGCAAATATGTGCTTCTAAATAAGATAATCTATTCACTATGTGGGAAAAGTGGTGTTAGAATAATTATATTTTCATGACAGCTTTCAAAAATAACCATCTCCAGCAAACAGGCATGATTAATTGGAAGTGACAGGATCAAATGATCTAGCAGGATGGCTTGACATGCAACTGAGGTTTAATAGATGAGAAAAATATAATTAATTACTTAATTATAAAGATAATGGATATTATTTATAAATTATCAAGTTATTACATGGTAAAAGTAGTCCACTGATTTCTTATTACTTTAGGATCACCATTTGAGAATTTAAACACAATAAAATGTTTTTAGTTACTTTCTACTGTGAGTCTTGTCTCTTCTGACACCTGACCAGAATTGTTAATGCAATCTTGTGTTCGTGCTTTGAGATTTTCCCTTTTGGAAACTCTTGTCATTTGAGGATAAAATGTCTGTATCTCTCTACCTCATTGACTTCCCATCTGTTATCAGCAATCATTGGAGAGTATTTCTTATTTTCCTCACATCGTCCCTTAATTTCTTTTTCTCTTTTAACAGTTTCATAATTAACACTATATTGTGGTAAATATCCTTAGGAAACATGCTACAAAAATATTTCAGCGCAGAATATTTACATTACAGAGGCCTTGATGTAATCTGGCTCCCATAATGGTACCCAAATTCCCTTTCCTTTTACTGAGGGATAGATGTGTACATTTCATTGCCAGTATTGTTGTTAGTAGATACAAAATAATTATGTAAGCTAAACACATCAGTAGGGTGAGTTTGCTTTCTGAACGAAAAATAAGAATTTTTAAATATTGATTATTAAATTTATGATAAATTTCTGAAATTTCCCAAGATCAGTTTCAAAAGTGGTATCTATTATAGTTTATCTAAATCTAACTCTTAAAGTCCTTCTGTAAGCTTTTATTAGCATCTCCCATGTTCATTGTCAAAATCAAGAATATAATTTCAATAGACTAACACCAATTCCTTAAAAATACATTTCTATATATTTCTGGATGTTATTTCAGTTGTGATTCAAAGAAGAAACTGTACCATTTCAGAACTCAGGAAGTGTTAATAGCAGCTTCAAGTAGAGAGCATCATTTTGGCTTCTTTAAGGATAGAATAGAGGTGGGGTGGGGGAATGGGAAGCAGATTCCCAACCTAATTTGCAAAGACACTTGAAGTAACAAAATCATAATGAGTTTGCACAAGCTGAAATTCTTTCACACTGGCATTAATAATAGTAGAATAGGACCGGAAATTTTTACTTTATTTGTCCCTACTTAATAATTTATCATTCTTGATTTAGGGGTATACATTAAACCTACTACAGAAAGCCTTCTTGTAGTAAACTAATTACAATCTTAGAAGTAAGAAAACAACTATTATAAATATATTAAAGAATAAATGAGTTGAAAATAGGCTTTTGGATAAGTCAACCAGAATCATTTCTTATGGTGAATGATAAATGTGATTAGATGCCTCTTGTACATTAATTAGTTGACTTTTATGACACTGAGATAAATATATATTGTACAAAATAGCTCTTTCATTCTTACAAATGTTTAACTTCTGAGAAATCAAAAGGTGACAGAATGATCCCAATTTATCATTCACCCTGCCTGTACACAACATGGGAAAAATCCTCAGATTTCATGATACTGTAAATTGTTTTGATTAACTGTAGGAATAAAATTTATATTAAAATCTCCTGGAACATAAAGGAAAAGACAAAACAACTTCTTTTAGACAAGCCAAAACAACTTTTAGTCATACGTGAACCTTAGTCCCAAATTACATTCTTCTCTTTGCCTCCTTAGGTTTTAAGAAACATATTCTGTATTGAATAGGCAAGATTTTGGATTCTGAAAATTTTGGAATTTGGATTGGAATCCCAGCTGTGCTACTTATTATGTAAATTTGTGGGAAAATACTTAATATCTCTGAGCCTTTATACCTTCATAAATAGTACCTTATGAAATTGTTATGAGAATTAAGTGATATGTGTGGGAAGCATTTAGCAGTCTCTAATGTGTAACGTTCATTAACTGTTACTTATCATCACTATTATCGTTATTGCCTTTACAACTAAATGGAACAAAAGGACAAGAGGAAAGAAAGCTATTGGAAAGGTACGTGGACGACAATGAAAGTGAGAAATAAAACTGGAAGTTACAAAGAATGCCCTTGAGTGAGCATTTGCAAATGTTTGCGTGAGCATGATCAGAGACAAAACAAAAAAGAAGGAAGATAATATTTATTGAGGAATTACAATGAGCCAAGAGCCTTTGAAATAACTTGTATCAAGCTCCCAAAACCTGATTAGATATTATCATGCCTTTCTACTCATGGTCAAAGTGAGGCTTGGAAAAGTTATGTGGTTGAACCAAAGTCACATAGCCAAAATACTGACAAGGAGGAAATAATATTCAGATATTTTACATAATTGTTTATGTTTCTAAAAATGTTAGCCATATTATTATATATCAACATTAAAACTACTTCCAAGTACACCTTAGAAAACTTGGACAAGCGAGAGAGTCATAATTGGTATCCTGATCCCTTTGACTTGTCTCAACTTCTCTCCACCCTTGTACTATCTATCCATCTTCTCAGTACCAAGAGAGAAAAATAAATATCCTCCAGGATTTAAGAGGTTCTGTTATAATCTAGAAATTCAAAAACATTGCTAAACTATAATATTAACTCAAATTATTTCTATGGATTCCAGACACATGATTAACCAATCCAGAATGTTTTCTACCATTTTCTCACCCATATTTATTATTTTCTGATAAGTTATATGTAGTTGTAAACAGGATTTTGGTCCACCAGGGCAACCCTCATCAAGTGACCTTATCCCAGAGAAGTGGATGTATAACAAATATATACCTAAATAAAAGTGCAAATTGTCAAGTTACTGGACAAGTTCTCTATTGCTCTTCTCATTGTGCTTTCTTTCCAGAAAATGCTCTCATCATTTGAGGCCAATTCTGATATTGTTTTTATTTAATATTAGAGCATTTTCTTTTGCCTCAAATCGTTAAAGCTTAATAATATTATCACAAAATATAAAACAAAACACACGGTGCTTTCCAATCAGAAAATGATCTTTTATCCTATGTGTTCAAGGAGGAATTAGAGATTCTCACAAATAAGCCACACTGTCTGTATATTCGCCATTTTTTTAGAATTAAGATAACCTAAAGTCTTCTTTTTTCTTCTTTTTAGCAGAAACATAATGTTTCTCACCTCATAAATCTATTCACATGTTAGAAGACAGTTAGACACCCACATTTGCTTTAATTAAGTGCTTTTATTTTTTCCTCAGGGCTATTTTTTTTCAACTTTATTGAAGTATAATTGAGGGACAAATTCTTAACATGTGCAATGTAATCCATTATTTTCATTACATTTTAAAAAATAAGATCAGTCTAGGAATTTGGGTGACTTGCTACATGCACATCAAGTTATAAATTTGAGGATGTTATTACCATAGACAAAGAATGACTTATTTAAGTTAAATTAGAACATTATTGGTCTTATATCCTACTTATGATATTATCATGGGGATGATTTATCTTGATGGAATGTGTCCTTGAGACCAGAGTTAGGTTATAAGGATGCTGATGTTACTAGTTCCCCAAAACTGTCTAGTTTACCAAACATCGAAATTGCTTAGTAATTTAGCTGATGTGTCTTCTTATTATTAACTTTTCCACAGATGAAGGGAAGTGCAGACCTTTCTGGTCTTCCGAAAAGCTTTCCTTGGCTATGTTCTACTAATTTAGTGAACCTCAGCCTTCTCTGAAATCATTTACTTGGCATTTATTCAAGTACTGTTGTGTAAAATAATATGAATTGATTTTTTTCTGTTTCTCTTTAGTGAATTTAATGAATCATCTTTTCAAAGAGATCTATACATTTTACATATGTATCAGCTCCACAAGAAGAGTATGAGCTAACAAGCTAGATATTTTGATATGCCCACAAATCCTAGCTCAGAATTAAAGAGCAATCTTTGAATGTGAATTTGAGCCATGAACATGGAGAAAGTATTCCTATCTCAAATGTCATATTATCTAAAATATATTATAAATATTATTATGATTGAAAAATATAAATATACTACTCCAAAAAAAGAAAACAGAAATGGAAACAGGGTGGAGATGCTCTCAATTGTGCTTCAATCTTAAACCTACTCAATTACAGATATTAAACAATTATTATTCTCACTGAAGAAAATCTAAAGAACAGATATTTTAAAATAGCCTCTTAAATCTGAAAATAAGGGCTTGGTCAATTAAATTACAATTATCTATTCAACAGAACATTATAAATCTTTTAAAAATTACACATATGAAGGGTATTTAATGGCATTTAGGGAAAAGAGAAAAAGATAAGCTAGAAAATGAATAAATTGTTTTTATTACTTGTGCTTACACAGCATAGTATACATCAAAGGTATATCATGTCAAAATATTATTTTGCTATTTCCTCTAAGAAGGAAAATATTTTAAATTTTTATAATTTAAAATTGTCTCTATTTTCAAATGTTTTATAATGAGCATGGAAAACATTTTGTAATCACAAATTTTACTTTACCAAATAATTATGATGAAGATAAACAACTTTAAAGACTAACAATTTAAAACTTTATTAATATGTATTTATTAAAAATATCACATTTATATTTATTATTTATTAGTAATATATTCTAAATAATAATTTATAGTTGAATACTCCAATATATAGTTACACTGGGAAAATCAACCATCAACCTTCTTTTACTCATTTTTATAATGATCAGACCATGATACATTTGAAAACTGTGTTGTATATCAGGACAGCTTATGCATTTTTAAGTTTTTTTATATCTACTTTCTCCAGAGCAGAGATAAAATATGTTAGGTATAGATAAATTTATGGATTCAACTACTCTGACCCGCTTAGAGCATCCATACAAAGTTGGAGAACAAATGGCATATTTACAATCAGAGTTTGCTGCATGGATGTGGATGGATAAGTCACAGAGGATTCTTTTAAAGGAAAATAGGAGCTTTAAAATAAAACTCCTCACTCTTTATGATCACTCCCTTGCAGAGTTCATTTACTTTTATGGTCTCGACCATTATTTCTATGTCAAACAACTCCCAAATCTGTTTTTCCAACCACAATCACTCACCCAAGTTCCAGATTCGTATTTCACACACTGTTCTGTGTAGATATCTAAGAGTTACTGCAAACTTCAAACAATTCACCATCACTCTCCCGATAAGTATGTTCTACTTTCTAACTTTCCAATTTTGCTATTAGTATCAAAAAGCATCTAGTGTACCATACGGTCCCCCATCTCTCAGTGTTGATAATCTGATAGTGTCTTAATTCCTCCAGGTCCTTTAGCTCCTGGATTTCATCAGTCAGCACGTTCTATTGACTCTTTTCTTGATCTTCCATAGCTTTCCATTGCAACTCCCACACCCTAATCTTGCTTTCATCATATCATATGTAGAAACCTGTAGATGACTTTGTCTTGGATATCTTTAGGTACACCAGAGCTGGCTTTTAATTAATCTCACTGCCTCAACCTACAAACTCTAGTTAACTTAAAAATCACAAGATTTGGGAATTAGAATGTTGTTATTTAAATTCAGTCTCAATGTATTGAGATGAGCTCATTCTAACAATCTTTGTTATAATAAACTGGATCTGTGTTGAGAAAATTCAAATCTTAATAGGAAAGGTAAAAATATGCATTTTTTTCCTCCAATAAATATGTGTATCCAGGACCTAAGAGATTCTTAGTCTTGTCTAGCCTGTTAGGCAGTGTGGAGAAAATAATCACTTTGAGGATGAACTGAAACCGTGTATTAGAATAATGGACTGCAGGAAATCATGAGACGTGCAATCCAGTTGATGATCAAGAAAGTAGTTGTGTGTACATGTGTGCATGTGTGATAGTTTAGTAAAGCTGAATATGTGAGTACAGCCCCTGCTTTATATTCGGCATATATTCTAGGCTCAATAGGATATAAATAAGGCTAAGAAAAACTTCTAAACTGTTCATAATCAAATTGGTGACAAGAAACTCAGACATGCGAGACAGGGGCAAATAAGATAAAATGAAATACAGACATCTCTAAGTATCAAACCTAATTTGTTCCTGCCAGTTTACTGGAGAGTAGATTTTCAGACATTGGGAGCCTACATTACATTATTTTAGATGGGGAAAAATCATGGGTTTCTAGTGTAGCCAAACCCCCAAACATATTCGTGTAAATTGCTAAAATATTTTAACCATCAGTATAACAATTTATTGACGATTTCTGCAGAATATAATGCTTTTCAGACCCTAACTGTCAAATTATTTAATAAACTCAAAAGAGTATGTTTGTATGTAGAACATAAAGACATTATACCGTGTCAGATACAGATATTTCCTTTCTGTACTGCAACAAACACGAACTAGCTTATAATTTTTTTAAAAAAGAAGAAAAGTAGTGAAGATACTAAAGATCATACCTAAATTGCACTCGATTTGATAGTGCTCACAGTTGCTTGGTAGACGCAACACTGAGGCACTTGACGGCTGAATTATCAGGAAGAATGGGCAGTGACAACAATGGGGTCCCATGAGAGGGTTTGAACTGTGATTTTAGCACTGTAAAATCCTTCTTCCTAGATGTCAACACTTTCATTGGTATGTGAACATATTCATTAGACCAGGGTTTCAATTTAGATTATGAATTTTGGGGAAACCATTTACAAGTCATTCTAACAAATGTTGAAATATTGACTGATCAGCTATCAAGGGATACATCTTTGTATTAGCTACTGAGTTGTGTATTTGGGATTATATATGCTGTAGAACTAAAGAGATGAGTGTCAACAGCAAATGTAAACAGGAAACATATTAGGGAGAGACCAGCTAAGTGACTACCAAAAATAGATGAGATACTCCCAGGTGGTACAGAAAAGAGAGGTAGAGATGTAGTAACCATGGAGAGAGGTTTATTTTTAAAGGGCAAATGTGCATGCAGGTGTGCACACACGCACACAACCATATGCTAATGAAAGTACAGACGTGGAAATACCAAATTCACAAATAACATTCAGTAGTTGCAAACTAAAACTACCAGACAATCTTAATATACATTTATTGCATGCACCATGTGTGTGTTTGTTCATTATATATATATATTTTTCATTATATTATTGATATATAAATACATACAAATAAACGAACACACACAATACATTATATTGTTAGCCATGACTTATTTATTGTTTTGCAATTACAAATATAATTAAAGAAAAACAATCTCCACTAGTAGCATCACCTTTAAACAAGATGGGAGGTGGAATATCATTAACTTTGTATTAATATAAGCAAATAAAAATATTCTTAAAAGGAATTGGTTAGTAATTCAAATCCAATGATGCTAAATTGTAACCATAGAAAACCTTTCTATTTTGGGAAAGGTGACCACAGTTAGAGATATAGCATTGTTTATATTTTTATATTTTGTTTATTAGAACAGAGATAAATAATAGCATCTATTTTTAGGATCGGAAAAGCAAACCAGAAATAACATTGTGTACATTTCACCACATTTCACCACATTGTGTATTGCTTGCTCTAGTTTAAATATAAAATGTTTGTTTGTTTGTTTTTAAATATAAAATGTTTAACATAACAATTTTTGTCTTCTTAATTTAATTAATTTATTTATTTTTGGAGACAGACTCTCGCTCTGTTGCCCTGTCTACAATGCACTGGTGTCATCCTAGCTCACTGCAACCTCCAACTCCTGGGCTCCAGAGTTCCTCCTGCCTCAGTCTTCAGAGTAGCTAGGACTACAGGTGTGTACCAAGACATGCAGCTAATTTTTTCTATTTTTAGTAGAGGCAGGGTCTTGCTTTTGCTCAGGCTGGTCTTCAACTCCTGAGCTCAAAAGATCCTCCAGCCTCGGCCCCCCAGAGTGCTAGGGTTATAGGCATGAGCCACTGTGCCCAAACTTTACCTACTTTTAAATAAGCACGATCTTTCCATGTCTTGTTTTTGCAATGTTAGTTCATAACAATATTGTTTTCAAGACATTCTGATAATATAAAGATTAAATTTAAATTTTGAGAAAAAGTTCCTAATGCTAATATGAGCATCTTCCTCTTTTCATACTACCTTCCAGGAATAAAAAATAAAATCCCAGATGGTAGAAATTAAAGGTTAGGAAATGTTCTGTTGGTGTTAATAACGGAAATCAAAGGTGCAGATATTTAAAGAAAAGGCATACACAGCTATTAAGTATGAAAGTGGAGTATAAATAGCTAGCTTAAAGATAAGATTTATAGTTTTTCAAAAACGTGAATATTTGATGAAAGGACAATGTGGCATCTTGCACACTGGATATGGAAAAATTTGGAGTTTCTAAGATTCCTCCCTGAAAAAAATAAGAGCCCTGGTAATAAGATTACTGTTACTTCTGACATGCAAAATAATGAAATTTTTTTTTCTACCCTGGGAGGTTTATATTATAAATCAGTCATGTTAAAACTGCTCAGAGTCCTGTAGGACACGCTGTTGGTAGTCTAAGGTTAATTGGATGGACAATTAGTCTTTGATCATCTGTCAGGGATGCTGTGGGTTACTGCCAAAACAGGTGGATTACACTAAATGACCATGCATGTTTCTTCGTGCTCCATGATTCTATTATTCTAAAAGTAGATTTGGTCAAAATGTATAAGTGAAAGCTATGAGGTCTGTAACTCTGATGAATTAAAAATGCAAGGCAGAAGTCTAATACTTTAGGGAAAGAGACAAAAGCTGCTAAAACACCAGAATACACTGTGTTTATTTTCTGAAGACACATTAATAATATCAGCAACCCAACGAAAAAATGGAAGAGAGAAGCAGCTTAATTTCAATATAAGCCTTGTCCTCCACATACATTTTTTAACAAAAATGTGCTGAGTAATTAATCCATGCACAGCAATTTATTAAGCAGTAAAAAATTCCAGTTTACATGTTATTACACAGGGTGGGAAGAGGCCCTAACCAATCAAAGAACAACTACATGACAATATATAATCACACATGAGACTGTGGTACACATTCTAAGAGCTCTAGGCTCGTAAGTGAGCAGATTCTCTACCAAATGAGATGATTGACAAATTCAGTAGGATTAAATCTAATTGTATAGGAAGGAGAGCCCCTAATATTTATGGGGTTGGACAGGAGTACAAATGGACACATCTAGTTTGCATCTGCGCTCCTTCTCTTCCTACTTCTGATTCTTCCTGCACTTAAGGAGCCTTATAACAGGTAAATAGACACCCCTAGGCTAAGATATAAGCTCTGCCAATAACTGTGTCATTAGCCGGTCAATAGTCACTCCTGAGCTCTGCCTTAGGTCCACGTGCCCAGTCTCCAGTGAAAGTGGACTTTGGGGTCATTTGAGCAGAGAATTCAGACTCTGGCTTCTAAGACTGTGGACTTGAAGGACAGCACAGGTTTTAAGTGCGGATGCTCCATTGATTCCATAGACCCCTGGTTACATAGGGAGGGTCATAGCTAGAATAAACACAGAGCAAGAGGGTCTAGAGCAGAATATAATAAGTGTAGTTTATGGTATGAAATTACAAAAGAAGGATGTCAAGGCCTAATTACTCATTAGATGTTAGAGAGACCAGGGATTAAAGAAAAATTTACAGACAGGATTGAAGATGGGAATGGCTAAGGAAGACTCTAAAGCTAGAAGAGGGTACTGATGAGTATAGTGCCTGGCATATTAAATGTGTCCCGTTCTTCTACAACTACAAAGTGAAAAGAAGCTGGGAGCTAAAAGATGAGTTTGCTTTCAGCTCCTATGAGGAGACAGTAGGTACTATGCTCATATGAGATCAAATTAATTAGAGTGTCTTTTGCAAATAAAACAGCAAAAGTCTAACTGTTTTTGAAAACACAAAGAAAAATTCAGTCGTACCTAGCATTCATGTCATCCACAACTTAATAGCTGTAGTCAGAAATTGTTAACTCTCTAATGGATCTGTACACTTTTCTCTTGTCCTTTCTCAAAGGGTAGTATTACACTAACACTTGAAAAGGAATTTTTTGGCTTCTTTATAAGTGTCATCGTTTCATTCTCTGAACACTTCAAAGCATATGAAGTTGAGAGAACTAGCACTGAGTCTCTTTGAAATGTGCATTACAATGATATTGCTTCCACTTCATATTATTGCTCCATTTTTAGACACCACACATATAAAATTTGGGCCCAAATAAGATGCAATTATGGAAGAGTTGAAATGGAGGAGGACTTTGCCTCTTGAAGTTTTAAGAGCTTTTCTACTTTACTGCAATTTTGGAGGAAGCAGCAACTCTTTAGAGAACTCAGTAGTGCCCTAAATAAAATGCTCAGGCAATCAGGCGATCACTTACCAGCAGATCATTCAATGTTAAAGAGAATCTCACCAGAGATAATTTCATTTCAAAAATTGGTGGTAATAGAAAAATGACCCCAGAAATGACTGCTCCTTTCATTAAATCCCAAATCAGTGTGTAAACATTTAAGCTAAGCAGGACTTTTCTAACATAGGCAACAGATCTTTTATTCTGTCACTATTTCCCTAGAGTAAAAGCAAATTACCTTTCTTGTGTGTTTTGAAAATAACATTTCATTTGTTCTATTGTCTCCCCAAACTCCCAAACTAGAATTACTTTTAGAATCAATAACTGTGGAAAACAAAAATTCTGATTCCTAAGAAACATCAACAAGAACAATAATATCATTATAACTATTTAATTCCCATGAAAAGATAGTTTTTTTATTTTTATTTTTTTAATTTTAGACTATTATGGGGGTAAAAGTATTTTGGTGACATATAATGCCTTTACCTCGTCCAAGCCAGGACTATAAGCACCTCCTTCCCCCATACAGTGTGCTCCGCATCCATTAGTTGTGAGTTTACCCACCCTCAACACGCCCCTCCCACCTGACCAGCACCCAGTGAATATTACTACCGTGTGAGCAACTTAGTGTTGGTCAGTTAGTACCAATTTGATAGCGAGTACATGTGGTGCTTGTTTTTCCATTCTTGGGATACTTCACTTAGGAGAATGGGCTTCAGCTCTATTCCGGATAATATAAGAGGTGCTAGTTCACCATTGTGTTTTGCAGTTGAGTAGAACTCCATGGTATACATATACCTCATTTTATTAGTCCACTCATGTATTGATAGACACTTGGCTTGATTCCACATCTTTGCAATTGCGAATTGTGTTGCCATAAACATTTGAGTTCAGAGGTCTTTATTATAGAATGTCTTTTTTTCTTTGGGTAGATGCCTAGTAATGAGGTTGCTGGATCAGTTATATTTCTATTTTTAGTTCTTTGAGATATCTACAAATTACTTTCCACAGGAGTTGTACTAATTTGCAGCCCCACCAGCAGAGTAAGAGTGTTCCAATCTCTCCACATCCACCCCAACATTTGTTGTTTTGGGACTGTTTGACAGAGGCCATTCTCACTGCAGTTAGGTGACATTGCATTATGGTTTTGATTTGCATTTCCCTGATGACAAGAGATGTTGAGCATTTTTTCATATGTTTGCTGGCCATTATTCTGTCTTCTTTTGAAAAGTTTCAGTTCATGTCCTTTGCCCATTTTTTGATGGGGTTTTTGATTTCTTCTTGTTAATTTTCTTAAGTTCAATATTTTTGTTATCAGCCCTTTATCTGACATGTAGCATGCGAATATTTTCTTCCATTCTGTAGGTTGTCTAGTCATTCTAATTATAGTTACTTTGGCTGTGCAGAAATTTTTAATTTGATCAGTTCCCATTTATTTATTTTTATTGCTGCTGTGATTGCTTTGGGGGTAGTTTTCATAAATTCTTTGCTTAAGCTGATGTCTATAAGAGTTTTCCCAACATTTTCTTCTAGAATTCTTAAAGTTTCATGCCTTAGGTTTCAGTCTTATCCATGGTAAGTAGAGATAGTTTTAAAGTCAGTCACGGTGGGAGAGGAAAAAACAACCATAAGCACCTGGTGTCTTGATAGGCATTGGTGTTGCCTCAAACTAAAGCAATATATTTGTAATCTTATCAGTGCTCCATAGATTGATCTTAAATACACAATTTAAGAAATAAAATAAATTGACCGATCTTATTATCCTCATATACATCTTTACAACATGAATCTGAAAGTTGGTCCATTTAAATTGCACATTTCCAGATCCGAATGAGAAATGCATCAGTGCTATGAAATACATGTCAATTCATTAAAATGTAGTCATGGTGTGTAGCTTCCAGCATTACTATGGTCCTTAGATTATATCTGAGCAGCATTCAGAGGAAACAGTGTAGCCTTGTGTGCTTCTGTTTTAATGAAGACTCATACTCACAAACCATCAGGGCAGTGGTACTGAAAAACATATTAAACAACTATCTATTTGGCAGTTTGTCTACTTTTATCCCATTTAATTCATGCAACAATTTTACAAGTATTTTTAAATCAGCTGGAATACTAAATTTGAAAATAGTATAACCTATAAATTATAAGCAAAGACCCCTTGAATTTGACCCTTCTAAGACCCAAAAACTGTCTCTTCTTGTGCTCACAAATAATTAGGTCCTGAGAGACTAATCCTTGCTAACTAAAATGCCCATGGAGCTGAACCATGAACCAGCTTTCTGGTTTATTATTTTACAATGGAAAATATTGCCATAGGGACTGGAAATACTCAACATCGGTGTGACCACACATTATCTCCTCTGCTATTCAATGCTATGAAAAGCCAAATCAAAATCAGAAACCACTTTATTGATTTATCATAAGAACTAGTGGTCTCAGGAGAGAGAGATACTTGACAGTCCATTCCATCAGCACATTCTGTTGGTGAGAAAGATGTTCGCGAGGGCCTGAGGATCGCTTGTTGAGCTTGGAAACAAAATAAGACAACTGTCTGAAGCTTAATGTTCCTGCATGAGATGACTAGAAGCCACTCTAGTGATTGCGAAGAGTGGAAGATATTTAAAGAATAGAAATATCCACCCCTTTGGCTGTAGAGCTTTACAGTTATTTCTACTCCAGAGATGGACTTTCCTTAGGAGGCAGAGATATTTCGAGGGGATGGCTGATGTACACTATTTGCTGCATAGTACTTGAATCAGCGTGATGAACATCTTCCCTGGTGACTTTCCTTTTATCTGCTTTTATGGCTGACCAAATGCTTCTTCTGAAAGGCAAGAAGTTTTTTTTAAAGTAGTTTAATGTATTCATATAAAGTACTGCTAAATCCTTCTGGCCCTGTAGCTGTCCTATCTCTTAAAGGATGAATTTCAAAATCCATCCTATACATATATATTTTTTTCTATGTAGCAGATTATGTTTCAAAGACAATTCATTCTCCTACTTCCCAAATTCTAGGGAGTACCTTAATGTTGTCCGTAATATTGTCAAGCTTCTTATTTTTCCTTTTATGTATGATTAGATTATGTTAATAGAGTTTATGTAACTTATTTAAGATTATACACCTGGTATGTAATGAGGCCTAGATTCAAAACCAGCTGTTTTTCATTCCTAATCCTAAATTCGTTGCTACTCTATTAAACTATTTGTTGGCTTTCTTACAATCTTTTCCATTAGTTCTGCTAAGCTCTTTCATTAACAATTTCATTTGTTAACGATCTGGCATCTTCAATATTAAGAAAAAAAATGTCTCTGTGCAGATACCACGACATTCTCCCATCCTCTTCGTAGCAAATCATGTGGAAAATGTTTGTGTGCAATCTCATCTTCCTTATTTTTCACTGTCTCCCCACCTATTCTCTGTGCACTTCCAGCCATTCAGCTCCAAGGAAACCACTTTATTAAGGTCATCGATTACTTCATGTTAGCAAATCCATTGTTCATGTCTTTGATTTTCTTTCAACATATTCAGAAAAATTGAATACTTCTTTTGTAAAATAATTTCTGTTCTTGCAGGCTCTTGGTTTTCCTCCTATCTTACTGCTTGCTTCTTCTCACTCTCCGTTTCTGACACTTTCCCTTTGACTTAACCTCTCAGTGTTCAAGTGCTCTAGGCTCATTTCCACATCTTCCTCAGCTCGATCTCTGCACTCTCTCCCTAAGTAACCTCATTCAATCTCTTGAACACCATGTATGTGCCCCACATTTGCATTTCTAGTTCTGCCTTCTCCCCAGCACTCCAGACAGTGTATTCAGTAGCCGACTTAACATCTCTATTTCGACGTCTATCCATCATTTTATACTTAATGCACACAAAATGGACTTTTTAACTTGCTTCCAGAGCCATCACCCTCAGAAACCCTCACTTCTGCATCTCCTTTAGTCATTTCCATTTCGGTAAATGGCACCGCCATCCCCACAATTGCTCAAGCAAATAGCTAGAAGTCATCAGTAATCCTTTGTCTCTCCATTACATCCAATTCATCAGGATATCAGTTCACTCTGTATTCAGAACATATCCTGAATCAGACTGTTTCCCTCCATTCTGACTCCTGTCAGAATGGTTCGAGCAGCCACTATTTCTAGCTTAGGCTATTGCAACAGCCTCTTAACTATCCTTCTTTGTGCTTTAACATATATCCCCTGCAATCCAATTCTCCGCCCAGCATACAGAATAGCTTTTTTTTAAATGTAATGCAGGTCGTGTTTCTTTCCTCCTTAATCCTCACTATATCCTTCTATTCTCCGTTTCATCACATTTATCATTCAACACAAATGTTTTATCCTTTATCAATCTTACTAGAACTTAAACTACGAGAGCTGGGATTTGCCTCTCTATGTCCCATCACCACATCACAGCACCTGGCAAAGTTGCCTAGAACATTAGAAATGCTTAGGTAAATACGTGCAAGTAAATAAGCAGTGAATAAACAGTACCCCCACTGGAGGAATTGGGTACACATGTAAAGTGCCATTGATGTTCACTTGGATGTGAAGTCTACCCTGATTAAATTTTTCCCCATTGTTTCTTACATTTGGAAAGCACTCCATCATCCTCTCCTTTCACTCAAACACTATTCCTTCTCGATGGTCCACCACATCCACTCTCAACTCCTGCCCTGCCATTCGAAACTTTCTATGATCAATCACTTTTATCTGTCTCTGAAATGCCATGAAAGAGTGCTAACACTCCTTTGGTACATTTCTAATCATTATTAACTCATTGCTCATCCAGCAAATATTCACAAACTGCCGAATATGTACAAATAAGAAAGAATAGTATAGACCCCATGAAATTCTAACTTCCTCTAGAGCAAGGATCATGTTTTGTTCTTGTCTGCCTACTTTTGCCTTGGTGTTACAAACATAAGCAATCCTCAAAAGAAAGCAGTTTGCTGATTAATACAATGAACTGAGTTCACAGGTACCACCCAGAATAAGAATTTATCAAATGGCTTATAATTTATTAGTTGAACATGAAGACACATCAACGAGAATGTGAAAACATTATATTTATATATAATCTATGACAATCATGCAGATACAAAATGAACACATGCTATAAATTGTATTCTATTTGTTCATTTATGAGGACCCAAGTTGATGTCATAACTAGTCAAAAAAGAATGCAGAAAGCACATTTAGAGATCAGGAATATTGAAATGTTGTACAAATGGAGGCAAACAGTCTTTTCATTGAAGACAGGTGGTTAGGAAGAGTTCACTGAACCTCTACCAGATAAGATAAAATTTGCATGTTTATAGATAAAAATTAATTTGCATTACTGTGAGTTACCTAAAACTCATAGAGTTGTAAAATAGCTCAAAGACAATGGAAAATAAGAATCAGATAACCCAGAGAGTTGTCCTCTGGACACTACATAGTTTACCATTGCTGCACAAATTTTTGTTTAAGTCACTGAACTCAAGGCTTTCTATATAGGTTGAGTGGACTGAAGTTGAATGGTTTATAAGGAATTTCTTAAAGCAACAAGAAATGCTCAAATATTACAAGAATTAAAACATGCATATTCATATGTTTTTGTTTATTTCTCTAAGTATAATTGTATATATAAATTTAACATTTTTGAACATATATATTGCAAATGTTCTCCAATATTCTCTCTGTTCTTTATTTTTGCTTATGTTTTTGATATCTAGAAGTTTTAATTTTTATATAATTAAATCTAAATCAATCAATTCATCTCCCTCCTTATGCTTTTATTTTACTTATCATGTTTTGGAAGTACTTCCATTGCCAATGATCAGAACACTTACAGATATTTCTTTTAGTTTGTTAACATTTTTACGCTAGTACAGATAATAATGTGATTCACTCGGAACTTATTTTGACATAAGGGATGGTGTAGAGATCTAACTGAATATTTACTTGATAGTTAACCATATACTTTCCCACAAATTACTTAGTTCATCCTCGCCACATTAATAAAAATGCAATATTGCTTACATATTTGTAGGAAAAGCTCACTGTTTTAATGTGTTTGTGTGTGTTTGTGGGTAGGTAGGTGTGTCAGATGTAAATAATGAGCAGTAAAAATGTGTCTCATACATTTTCATGATTTTTATATGATTATGTATTTATAGCCATTGACTTTCCATACAAATTCATTTTTAACAATTATTTAAAATAGGGTAGAAAGTAAATCTTTATTGTTTATTTTATTCTTTGTAATACAAAGTAACCTTTCACTTTTGTGCAAAATATTAGTTGAATTTTACCACATACTCAATTGGTATTAATATGTCCCTCTACTCGCATTTGTCTAAGTTCTTAAATTGAATTTTTCTCTGTTCTTTATATTAAGGCTATTAAAAATAGAAAGCAGTTATTTTGGAATATATGTATGTATGTTTTACTGTATTAGTTAACTATTTCTGCATAACAAATTATCCCAAAATGTAGTGCCTTAAAGCAGTAAAAGCTTATTATCTCCCCATTTTTCCTGGGTCAGGAATTCAGTGACAGCTACACTGGGTAGTTCTGGCTCAAGGTTTCTAATGTGGTTCCAGTCAGTGTCATCAGTGGCGGCTGGCAGTCACCTCGGGCTTAGCTGTGGCTAAGGATCCACTTTCAAGATGGTTCACTCCCATGGCTGTTCATGGGAGACTTGAGTTTTTTAATACATGGGCCTCTTCATAGACTGCCTGAGTGTACTCATGAGCACTCAACTTCCCCAAGAGCAAGCAATCCAAGAGAAAATGAATAATAATGAAGCAGCAGTGCCTTTGATAACCTAGTCTTTGAAGTTAAGCACTACCATTTCTGCCCTATTCTATTAGTGAGTTACTAAACCCAGTCAACACATAAAAGGAGAGGAATTAGGCTGAACTTCTTGATGGGGGGAATACTGAAAAATTTGAGGATGTATTTTAAAACTATCACATTAAGTGACTTTGAGTCTTATTTTCATTGAAATTTTTAGCCAATTTAATTACAGATGTTTATATATGTTTTATGTTCTCTTATTCATTGTAATTCTTTCTGATTTATTTGCTTCTTCCTTTATTTTCTTCTACTTGCATTGTTTTTTTCCTGTCTTTTGATATGCAGACGGAGTGCCTGTCTTTAATTCCCTCTTGTGATTGATGTCGTGTCCAACCTATTTTTACTTCTTCTATGGTAACGTTTTCTTTTTAACCTGACTGTTTTATATTCTAATCATGGCATAAAGATTGATATATGATCTTTCTATTCTGTTCTATGTCAAATAAGGAATTATTTTATTCCTTATTTTATTCCTTATAGTCTTATTTAGTCTTATTTCTGCTTCTCTCGCTTTCTCAGTTATTGACTTTACCTGTAGTTTTTTTATACATAATTTAATATTTTTAAATAACATTTTTAAGGGGCTGCAAGTGTTTTTATGACACAGATATCTTGTATAATGCTTAATTCAGGGCTTGGTAGGCGCATCACCACCAGAGAAGTGTTCATTGTATCCAAGAGGTAAGGTGTTTTTTCTTTTTAAGTATATTATCTTTTCAATGCGTTAGAAAGGTTTTGTGAGCATTATTTTCATTGCCTCATAGATAACTAAAAGAATTTCATTATTTTTATATTAGTAAATTCTTGGCTTGAGAAAGAGTTCAGAAATATTGAACACTTTCTTTCAAATCTCCTTAGGCCAACAGGCAAGTGTGACTTGGTTAAAACTCAACCTCTGAAGTTAGTCAGACTTGGGACACATCCTCTTTTCCCCACATAATTTGTTTCTCACTTCTGAGTGACTTGTTTTTGTTTGTGTTTTCTGTAAAGTATTGACTAATTTCTCTTTTATCCTTGATTTTCTAAATATACTAAGTCAGTTGTCCTTAGTCATATTTTGTTTTTGTTCTTTGGGGGTGACAATTGTTTCTTTACATGTTGTTTCAACTCATTTGGAATATAATGAGCTTTCTGCTCCTGCAGTTCCAGGGTTTTCTTTATCTAAGTAAAGTTTATCTCTTATTAGTTTCCTATTTTTTGTTATGAGTTACTATAACATTACTAGTTTCTTCTTTAGAAAACATAATTTTCTCTTTTTAATCTCTCATCCTCTTTTTCATAGCTAAAGATTTTTAATTGTATTTTCTGCTATATTAATCTCTATTTTAACTATAATATTTTGGTCTACTTATATTCATTTATTATACTATCTAGCTCTCTTTGCATTTCTGCCTTTTTCTTAGTCAACTCATCTCCCCCATCATTTCAGGTTTTAGCATCTCTTGTTTCAGCTCTAATTTCTTTAGGTCCATGTTTTATTGCAATTGTTTTTGAGAATACAAAGCACTTGCTGTTTAAAAAGGGATGTATTCCTTAGAGTAAATTTTTTTCCCAGAGATATGATTTTTGTTTGACTCTGGAATGTCATGTTTTCCTACTACCGATATTTTACCGAATATTTTCATGAGCCAAATTTGGTTTGTTTCCTTTTTATTCATTCAGTAAGGGTTTATTCAGTTCTATTACTTCCCAAAATGAGAATTGGTTAATTTTTCCGGGATCCTCTCAAAAGGAGTCATTAGTCTCTGTTCCAACACACAATGGGCACAATGCTAGCTGTGGGGATGTCTCAGGAGGCCTGGAGGTGCAGGGAGAGAGCAGTGAATTGCTGGTGAGGTTTGTTTGTTGTTTGTTTTTGCCTTCCTGTTTGGTAAAGTTGTTGTGTTTTCTTTACGACCCATATTAATAAGGTGAGAATATTGACATTTTGGGATGAAAATTCACCTCTCCACTCTTCCTGCTGGGATGGGCATTTGCTGAATGTACCTGTGCACTATCTCCTAGAGTACCTTTTCTCAAAGCAGTTAATACCAAAAAGCCAGAGAAGTCAAAGAAAATGATCCATGCCAAGCACTGCAAGTGGTGTCAATATTTGGTTATTAGTTTTTATTTTACTCTGTTTCCTGATTTCCATTGAAATGAATTTGGTCTCTTGGGTCTTCATTCAATCTGGTTCTATAAGTTTTACACCTAGAAGAATGCCTTTAAATTTTTTGTAAGGTTTTAGAAATGATGAAGGCTTTTCTCTCTGAAAAATATAGTAATTATGTTAGAACTCAGGGAGGAAGAAAGCTAGACATCTATCCTCAAATGTACATTACACCCAGGGATGCACTCAATCTTTCTTCTATTTTAATCTAATTCTACCTAGAGTGGAGAGAGCCAGACATATGCATTTTTTGAATTCACACTTTATGATTTTTCTCAATTTGTTGAATCTAGGTTTGGGGATATATTTAAAGCCTAATCATCTCTTCTCAAATATGTGCTTCTGTAAAGGTTTTGAACTTGTTTTGCTATACCACACACTATATGCCACATTTTGTTGTAGGAGTAACTTTTTTTTCTTAGCCTGGTCACAGATTGCTCAAAAACAGTCACTTTTTTTTTTTTTTTGTATTCACCAACCTCTCCTATTTATTTTTTATATTCATAGAGTCAGTGGGATACAGACCTCTGCTCAATATGCTGACATAATGCATGATTTTACATCAAAACAAATAATTAATCGCTTTATTTTAGTGCAAAAAATGAACATCAGATGCATTAGGTAATATTCTAGCCGTTTGCCCTAATTTTCATAGCCTTCAGAGAACTGATGAAACGAAATGGAGAATTCAGATGCTATAACTACTTCCAGCTCCTTTTGTGCCTCAATGATTCTCAATTTTATTAGTGTAATAACAGCATTCACAGTGTTTTATAGTATGAAATTTTAAATGCATATTATCAGTATTACCAGCTTGTTGCTTAAGCTTACTTTTCTATTATTTTTAATGGGAAAGAGAGTTTCAGTCTCTTAATTAATTTTTATGATAATTAATGATATGTTGTAAGTCATTCTCTATAGGCAAAAACCACTAAAACAATTATATATACTTGGTAGCAATATGTAACTTCTTTAAGATTAACATATCTAAAACTGAATTCATTATTTACATCACAGATTTTTTTATAGTGATACAACCTCCCAGAAATTAAGACCAAAATAAAAACAGAGATTTATCCTGGATTCCTATTTGGCCTTCACTCCTACATTCATGATGCCCTGGAACAATTTTTAAACTCTCTATTCTTTTCCAATTCCACTAATGTGTCTTTAGCCCAGGACCTCATCTTCTTTGATGCAGTGGGAAGTCAGATAGGCTGGTCACAGAAGGTAAAACGGGAAGAAAGTAAGTCCCAAGTTGGAAATGTGAGGAATGGAAATATTAAGAAACCAAATCAAAGCTAGATTATCTAACAAAGCTTGAGGAAGAGGCTGTGCAAACTAACAACTTAAAAAGCATCAATTCAATTTAATATTAATTAAATAGCAATTTTATTTCAGTAGCATGGCCAAAAGCTTGTGTTAAGCAGAATGAGAATAGAGGAGAATAGAGTATGTTTAGTTTCTTTATTTTATTATTATTATTTTATTTACTTTAAGAAATTTGCCTAAGGAGTAAGAGAACTATGGGGTGGATATCTGAAAGGACATGTAGAATCTAGAACGTTGCCATTGTTGCTAAGATTGGCACTATTGGAACATGGCAACACGTCAAGGAGATAGAGGTTGAAGATTAAGATCACAGGGTGGATGTACAGATGGGTTGGGATTTCAGAAAAAAACAAACATTAGATGGATTGGGCTTTCGTGGGAGGGCTATTAAAATTGGAGGAAAGAAAGAAAAATGAGTGCACATAAAAGTTAAATGATGCTGAAATTTGATCAACTTCTACCCGATATTATCTATTTTCTCAATTGAAGGTCTAATCACAGTAGTAGGCTAACAGTAACAATCCAGAAGATGAATAATACTTTTAAGGAGAGTAGCGAAAGTATCACTGTTGTACTAGACAACGTTTTTGATTTTTAATTTTATTCAATATTTTCTTGAAATAAAGACTTTTTAAAATATTATAAAGTGAGAAATTGATCAGTGTTTTAAACACTTCACCTACCAACAGCATATGCAGATATGGTTTGATTGTTGGTTTTCCAGACCCAATTGGTCTTTGTTTTAATTGTAGAATGTTTCCTTGCCCTTCCTTAGTTTCTTTTGCTATGTTCTGTTATATTGGCCACATTTTATTTGCTATATATATCTTTTTATTTGGGAAGTATATATACTATTTTCATGACCATGAGAAAATAATGTAACTTTCCTGTAGTTCAGTTTCCTAATCTGTTTAATAAGGAAAATATTAATACCTACTTCAAGGATATTTTTAAAGAAGATTAAATAATATGCTGCATATATGGCAATAGTAACACAGCAATAAATACCAGCCATTATTATCATTGTTTGTCTTTACCTTATTTCTAAATTATAGAGGGATATATTTAGCTTTATTTCAGTTATGTTATTTTAATCAAACTCTAATAGCTGAAAAAAATCTGAGGTTTTAGATATAGAATGTTACTTATTGCATTATTTATATCACATTAATTGTTATCTGCTTTGTTTAACACCATGTCAGCAATTATTTAGAACAAAATGATTTTTACTGGTTTCAGTATATCATGACTTTTAACATTTTAAGTTTAGGTGTTCTACGTGATTTGTTTTAGTTTGTTACTGTAATAATTTTTCTAAGGATTAACCAGTTAAATAACATTATCAGGAAACACGTGTGGCCAATTATTTGTATGTTTTTATAGTTGTCTGCATGTGTGGGTGGGGTGATATATGGATGAACTTTCATTCACCCTTTTCAAGGGTATCTCCTTATTGACCTTAAATATTAATCAGATTGCATTAATCAATTAATATTGACCTTAAATATTAATTGAGCATAGAGCAAGAATTTACAATGCATCAGTATTTTATTTGTGAGTAATTGAGAAGACCGGTTACCATATTCCTTTCAATTTACAATACCTTTTCATCTTAACATCAGCTTACTCTAGGAGGAAGTCTGAGGATATTGGGAGACCATTTTAGTTCAGATTTCACATTCAGTGGTGTGATGAGTCCTGGCTGTGAGGCAAACATAGCTCTCATGTGTTTTATTATTTTTTTCTACTTTCAGCTCTATTGAATAGAAGTTTGTTATTATGAGAGATTTTGTCCTATTAAGTAAATTCTACCATATTATTCACCCACTAAGGGAACACACCAAATCAATAAAACTCCATGTTTGCAAAATAAGTTTAAAGAATACATTTAAGGTAAACAATGTTTAACTTACGCTATCTCATTATTTCTTAAATAAAAAGTATCTTTAGGGGAAAAGAAATATGTCACCAGCTTAAATGTATATTACAATGAATAATGCACTGTAGCTTTTTTTCCCCCTTCTCCTTGACTACAAGCTACAAACTACAACTTCCTTGCTTCTATTGCCATCTGTATCCTCATTAGCTTTTTAAAGAACTTGCTCTGGATTTTTATTCATGCAGATTTTAAGAGAGCATGAAACCCCTTAGTGTTATGTCCAACATGATTATGTTTTATGAATGTTGATATGGTCTATGCTAAATACCACAACTCTTCTTCCCTGGAGAAGAAAACCAGTCTCTTCACATGAAAGGTATTAACCTGACATATCTGAAGCAAGAGGATGTTACTCTGCATCCCAGATTCATTAACGCAAATTTGATAGGATCATTAAAAATATCTCTTGTTCAAAGAGCATTTAAGCATATTTTAAAGCACTTTTCATTTTTAAATGATACTAAAGGAAGTTTTCCAAAGCAGTTTCAGGGGACTTGAGTAGTTGTGTTATGGGCATAGCCTCATTCTCTCGCTGCAATTCTGACTGCTCCCAGAACTTCTGGTGCCAAGAATGCAATAACAGGATGTGATCTCACCAACTTACTAGCTGCACGACCTTGGATAAGTTTGCTAACCTTTCCGAGGCCATCTTTCATTTAAAAATAACTAGTATGTCTGTGAGGATTAAATGAGATACTACTCATTCAGTTCCCAGCCTCATAATTGAAAATGTTAATTCTCCATCTCCTATAACCCAACTGAAACTCCACTTTACACAGCTTCAATTATGTCAACCTTAATACACCAGTGAAACCTCTAATTCAGAAACAATCTAAACTGAATTTCTAACCTGATCTCATATTACCTGGGACGCATCCTTGCCTGTTATACATTAGAATGGATTATCAAGCTGTTGCGACTACCTGATTCACTGATACTAGAAACAGCCACGCCCACTCCAGGCACTCACCACTGCTTTCAGGCTGTTCCTTCCATCTGGAATTCTCTTTTCTTCTCCTCTCTTTCAGTTTAAACCCATGCATCCTTCAGCGAGTAAGATCCACTTCATTCTTGGGATTTCTTTTGACTCCCACACATGTGTCTATTGTTGATACTAAAATTTTAAGATCTAATAGAACAATCTGGCTTAAACAGATTGTTAATCAGAACACATAGGATACATTTACGGAACTGTATCTTTGCTTCTGTGCACTGTAATTCTCTGCAAGTGCACTTCTCCCAAACATGCAAAGCCATTTCTGTTTTTTATTTAGCTTTTATGTGAAAAAAAGCATCAGCGATCTTAAGCATCAGAAAACTCTTTACCTCTAAGTAAAAGCAGTATTTAGATCATCCACTGGCAAACCTAAGGCAGGTTATAAGAAAGGACAAGGAAGCCAGACACGGTGGCTCATGCTTGTAATCCTAGCACTCTGGGAGGCTGAGGCGGGAAGATCGCTCAAGGTCAGGAGTTCGCCAGCCTGAGCAAGAGCGAGACCCTGTCTCTACTAAAAATAGAAAGAAATAAGCTGGACAACTAAAAATATACAGAAAAAATTAGCCGGGCATTGTGGCCATGCCTGTAGTCCCAGCTACTTGGGAGGCTGAGGCAGAAGGATTGCTTGAGCCCAGGAGTCTAAGGTTGCTGTGAGCTAGGCTGACACCAGGGCACTCTAGGCCGGGCAACACAATGAGACTCTGTCTCAAAAAAAAAAAAAAAAAAAAAAAAAAAGAAAAGAAAAGAAAAAAGAAAGGACAAGGAAAAAGAAATAAGAAGGTAGACTTAGGAGGCTTTCAGACCAGTTACCCGCTGAAGTTCATAAGACTGAACAGGGTTGATCTAATTTATGAAACAGCTAGAGCTATTAATAATTATTAAGAAAATATGCACTAGGGGTTGATTATTAAAGTTATATCGGGGTCTTTTTAAACACACTGATCCCAGGTTCCACTCCTGCAGATTATGATTCATCATAATAGATCAGTGTAAGTATCTGCTTTTCTGGACAACGCTTGGATACTTCTGATGAGTAGCCGGCTGGAGATCGGAGACTGCTATGTTTAGACAGGCGTCAGTAATTACTCTGATCTCTGTGGAGTCCATAGTCAAGGCAGCAGGAGGCACTAGGTGACCCTAGTTCTAAAAGCTGCATGCACCTGGTGGTGTAGGGTCCTCTAGTCTAGCGGTGTATGCTAAAACATTTCTTGTTGCCAGGGCTCTTTAACTAGCCCTCTGCATACAGTCCTCTCTGTATCAGATTCTCTCTGATACCAGTAAGGTCACCTTCTCCAGGCAGACAGGGAAAAGCAAGGAGGACCCAGTGCAGACCTGTGACCTTATCTCTCCCAAGTTGCATCTGTTTTCTGGGACAATTAGAGGTATGGATCAAGGGAATTCTATCCCCTACCTCAAAACTAATAATAATAATAATAATGATCAGGAAACCAAGTACAATTGAAATGTAAATTTTGGGAGAAAGATGAGGGGAAATATAATACAATTTCAGAAGTTTTCACAAGAGCCCCACCAGTTATTGGTGGAAGGTAAAACATCCAAAATACAGTAATTCATTCCCCTACATTCATACTCTGTGCCATTCCACATCATTCCATTCATCTCTGATACATATTTACTTTATGTGTACCCATAAAATCAGTTTTTTCCTGCTACCTTAAAAGCTTGTATTCAGCAAGCAGTCCATTATTTTGAACAATCCCAACCTTTTTGTGGACCTCAAAGTTTTTGAGGTTTTCAGGATAATTCATTCATACAGATCCATAGATCCATTAATAACAATAGCTTTTATTATTGTTGTTATTACTACCACTACTACTTCTCCTTCCATTACCAATATGAACTTTGCATAGCACTATCTGCCAGATCCTGCTTTGAGCCATTACAGATATTAAATCATTTAAATTGATAGATATCAATTAATTTCATCATCTGTTTCTGCTAGCATCAACCATATTACCAGCCCCGTAGACTTGCAAACAGCAGCACAGCTGAGAAACAAATGCTGGACATTTTAATTAAACTTGAATCTCTTGCTTCCGGCAGGCCTGGGGCTAGGCCCTTCCCTGTAACATAAGCAACACAGTCACCTTTTTACCTAAGCTTTTTGAGTTAGTTTTCTGTCACTGGCAAGCAAGAGACATCTACCTAATTCCCAGAATTAGACTGACTTTAAAGTGAAGGTGAGCACATCAGCTATAATCTTTCTGCAGTGTAGAGTCATTGATTCATTCAAAAGTATTTTTCACTAATTTTATTTATTTCTTTATTTTAAATAGATAATATTGCCTGTGTTCCAAATAGCAGAAAGTTAAAAAAAAAAAAATGGGCACAATGATGTTCTCTCTAACTCACATCCCTTCTTACCCTGGTCTCCACCCCTCCACCCTTCCCCACCACCAGGGGACCACTGTCTTTAGTTTCTGATGTGTCCTTCCGGAGTACAAGCAAATGCAAAAGTCTATATGCTTACATTTCCAATTTTCTTATACAAATAGAAATACACGGACCCCACACTTTTGCATCTTGATACAATTTTTTTTCACTTAACATTATATCTTGGATATTTTTCCTCATTAGTTCATAGAAACCTCCTTCATTTAAAACATCTTTTTTATTTTAATCCATTGTATGATATACCATAATTCATTTAGCCCAACTTCTTTTGTGAAGATTTTGGCTGTTTAATATCTTTTGCTAATATAAAATTACTAGAGCAAATAATCCCTTGCATTTGTTATTTTGTACATTTGAGCATATTTTTATGGGATTGATTCCTAGAAGTAAAGTTTCTGAGTCAAAAGGTATATACATTTTGAGAGTGGGGCAGGTTGTGCACATGTGGGGGTAAGGGATATATGAAAAATATCTCTATCTTCCACTCAGTCTTTCTGTAAACCTAAAAATGCTCTAAAAATAAAGAATATTATTTTTTTTAAATAAAATAAAACAAAAAGGTATATGAATAAAAAATATTTATCAAGCACTGACTTTGTACTATATGCTAAGTTTTCAGATTCTGTGCTCAGTACTAGTGTTACAATGGCAAATATTCATGCATGTGTGAGGGTGTGAACAAGTAGTTAGAAGATTAATTCCACGGAACTAAAACCATACCAATGATTAGTTTCCTAGGTTTCATTTGTGGTGTGAAGGGAAAGCCCTTTTAAAAATTCCATGTTATTATACCCTCCAGCTAAGGCCTAAAATTCTATAATTAATGATTCACTTAAAGTAGGCATTTTCTCTTTGTGCAGGCTTATTAAAAAACATAAATACCGTTAGAGAAAATAAAACCCTAAGGAGGTATACCTACAACACTACTCTCATCAGATTGAATCATAATTACTTATGTAGCTACCTCCCCCCATAGACTGTGCTGATTTCCATGGTACCCATGTTTAGCATAGAATTGCTGCTCCATAAATCTATGCCAAATGGAATTGTGTTAAGTAACAAGTGAAAACATTAGGTGATTTACTGTGTGCTCTGCTATTTGGTTTATGAGATGTTTTCTCCTATGACAGGTGGGGTCACATTGGCAGCCAGAAATTACTGAGTGCCTTAGGGTGAGGAGCTTTCTGCTAAAATGGGAGAAAAAAGAAAAAGGAAAGATGAGGTGCTCTCAAGACACACTTGACCCACTTTACTAGTCTGTCTGCCACTAACTCACTCCATAGGAGCCATTTACCAGGTGATGTCAAGGACAGAGCTCTCTGATATGACTCAGAAACTGTGTACTTCAGAGGCTGCTTATTTTTCACTTGTGTTTTCTTTTGTTTACATGGAAAATGTACTTTTTTTTTAAGCTAAGACTTACTCACAGGTACTGGAATATGTTAATATTCTCACAATTTGAGAGAATTTGTATTCTCATTATTGTGAAGAAACACAGATGAAATAATTGGGTCTTTGATGAAGTTGCCTCCTTTGATTTTTAACACTTGTTTTAATACTGGTAGGAGGGTGATGTAAAGAGGAAGCAGGATTGAGACACACCCTCTTCACTATAACTTCTCCTTGACCTTTGACCAGAGGGCCAGTAATTATACTGATACAGATGCATTTATTGGATCTTGAAGACTTTTCAGTATTGCTCTTGTTATTGCAGTCATCCCTTGGTATCCCTGGAGATTGGTTCCAGGACCCCACCCCCACCCCAGGATATAAAAATCCAGGGATGTTCAAGTCCCTTGTATACCCTGCACACACCCTCCCGTTTATGTCAAGTGATCTCTAGTTACTTATACTCCCTAACACAATGTAAATGCTATGTAAACAGTTGTAATAATGTATTTTTATTCATTTGATTTTTATTCTTATTTGTAATTTTTACTTATTTCCAAATATTTTTGATCTATGATTGTTTGAATCAGCAGACGCAGAACCCATGGTTAAGGAGGGGCAACTCTATATGATCACAAAATAGATATTCAAGTTAAAAAAAAAAATACAAAGAGCCAACTGAAAGATCTCCCTATGGCCAAAGTGGAGACAATTTTAGCAATAAAAATAAATATCACAATTTTATATTGCAATCGAAAGTATAAAGTAAATAAGTCCATACTCATATTAATAAACGATTGAATAAGAAATGGAGAATACAAAAATCTTCAGTGCAGAAGAATTCCAAATATTAATAAATCGTGTAGATATTCCTCTCTCAAGAAGATGAAGCATAACTCCCTATTCCTTAGTGTGGGCTATATGTGGTGACTTCCGTTCAAAGAGTACAATAGAGAAAAGAAGGTAAAAAAGAATAACTTTGCAGTGGAGAAACCTGACAAATACAGTTATGTGTCGCATATGGACTCCATGTTTCTTCTGTGAAAGCCTAGTTTGGTGATTTTGTTATTGTGCAGACATCATGGAGTGTACTTACACAAGCCTAGATGGCATAGCCTACTCCACACCCAGGCTATATGGTGTGGCCTATTGCTCCTAGACCAGGGGCCCCAACCTATCGTAAGTTGTATAATTATTTCATTATATATAACTATATAATTATATATATATATAATTATATATAATTATTTCATTATATATATTATTTCAATAATAATAGAAATGAAGTGCACAATAAATGCAATGCACTTGAATCATCCCAAAACTATTCCCACACTCCCCTGCCTGTGGAATAATTGTCTTCCATGAAAACAGTTTCTGGTGTCAAAAAGGTTGGGGACCGCTGTCCTAGACCACAAACTTGTACAGCATGTTACTATACTGAATACTATAGACAATTGTAGCACAATGGTAAGTATTCATGCATCTACACATATCTAAATACAGAAAAAGTAAAGTAACAATATGCTATAAAAGGTAAAAAATGATACACCTATATAAGGCATTTAACAGGAATGGAGTTGCTCTGGGTGACTCAGTGAGTGAGGGGTGAGTGAATGGAAAGGCCTGAGACATTATTGTACACTACTATAGATTTATAAACTATGGATATTTAGGCTATACTAAATTTATAGAAAAACATTTTTCTTTCTTTGATCATAAATTAACCTTAGCATACTATAACTTTTTTAGTTTTTAAACTTTTTACTATTGTTTAGTTTTTTGACACTTTCACAATTGCACAGTTTAAAACACAAACACATTTCTCAGTTGTACACAATATTTTCTTTATATACTTATTCTATAAGCTTTTTTCTACTTTTAAATTTTAAAATAAAAAGTTAAATAAATGAATTTGATGAAAACAGCCTTTACCAAACTCATAATTGTGGTATAATTATGAGGAAAACATCACTCAAATCCTAACTTAGCACATGCTACAAAATACCTGACCAGTGCTCCTCAAAACTTTCAAGGTCATCAAAAAGAAGGAAGATTTAAGACACTGTCACAGCCCAGAGGAGCCTAAAGAGACATAAAGACTAAATGTAGTGTGAGATCCAGGAACAGGAAAAGGACATTAAATAAAGACTGGGGAAATCTGAATGGCCCTTACTTAATAATAATGCTCCAGTTTGGCTCATTAATTGTGACAATGTGATATTAATGCAATAGTAATGTTAAATGTTAAGAGTAGGTGAAACTGAGTGTGCAGTATATGGGAACTCTAAAGCCTATCAATCAGTCCCAATTCAAAATTCAAAATGAAAAACAAGCAAACAAAAAAAAACATTGATATTTAACTTGGCTTATGTCATCATTCTTTGCTGCCTGGGATTATTTTTTTTCCCTAATCACATACATCTAGCTTGCATCTAAAATACATGAACAACATGTTTTAAAAAAATGAAATAAAAATGGGAAGAATATGAGACATAAAGAACAAAGTAGCAGTGGATATTTTAGTACTCTGTATCTCGTGGACCTTCTGTCATGAAGTCGTCCAGAGATCTGTGCATTCACATTTCTCAGACACGAAGCAAAGTCAAGCAAGGCCAGGGTTGGTGAAAGACATTTGATGAGACATCTGATGAGAGATGATGGTCCTTGTCTGACAGCTGCAGGATTATACCACTCGTGATGATTGAAGCAAAGAAAAATTGGTCCTATAAACAATTCCCCAGTGGGGTGATTTCCTGTGTATACCTTTCCAAATGAAATACATATACATATTCCTTCTTTAGCAAACATTTTGAGCAAATTTTTTTAGCAGGAAAATATGCAAACATTCTCTAAATCTGACCTTTGAAACCCTACTTTAACGCATACATTCAGTGTAGGCACTAATTGGTATTAAATATTTATCCCATCTTCAGCCTAGGCACAAAAAGACTGCTTTATTGCAAATAAAAAACTTCTTTGTAATAGTATCCTTCGTAGGAAGGTGCTGGGGCTGGAGGCAACCCATCTATAACCCAAAGCCAATAATTATACTGAATTAAGTGTCTCTTGGTGATACAGGCTCTTATCAAGCTCATGCTGAACCTATTAAATCTCGTTTCAATCGTAACAAGTATTCCCAGTCAATTTAAACCACAGTTTAGCAAGCTGCCACTCTCCGGCCTTCCCAACAGTCTCCTAAGCATGGAGAATTTACTGCCGGGGCCATTACACCTATCAGCATTTGTTAACCACTATTCCTTCTCAGAGAGCATTTCATTGGTTAGCGGCCAGGAAAACACTCAATGAAGTTTTCATTCTGTCAGTTCTTCTATAGTACCAGGCATATACATAATATAATTAAATGTCAAAGAAGTTTATGTGGTGTTTAAGTGACTAGAATGGATCCTAGATCTGAAAATTGGATTAGATATATGAGATGGGAGGAAGCATACATTGTTTCATTCCTCTTTCCAGACCTCAAAGGCTCCCACTAGCTGTGTTTATTATTCAGTTACACTATAAATTTTTTCTTAGTGCTTCATGAAGTTCAAATAACTTCATTTATCAAAAGGAATATAAGTTATTTTAATGCTTTATTGCTATAGGAAAAAAATAAGCTCAGTGTCTGAAATACAATTCTTATGAAATGTATTTAGCATAATGGAAGTCAGGAAAATGTGAGATTAGCATAAGAAAAGTAAATGAGTAAACTTACTGTATAAAAAAAGCAACGAGTGAGACCCAGGAAAAAAGAAATTCAGTTTTATGTGTTTTCCCATCCTGTATCCCTGCAACTTTTTACCTTCCAAATCAAACAAAGGCTTACTTTCTAATTGGCTGCTTCGTTGTTGCTTAGGACAGCTAAAATAAAAATAAGATAACTTTGTTCAAAAACTATTTAATAGAATCAGCATGTGGTTCTTCTCAGGATTGGGCGCACAGGTCATACACACAAAAATTCAGTCCTGTTGGAGTTCACACCTTTCGTTTTTTGACCCTTGCGTTCTACATAAACACATTTACCTACTAGTTCATAGATGTGTGCAGCCGAAAGGAAAGCAGACAACCCCAACTACAATGAGAACCAAAAAGGAATAGGTTTTCCCATCAGATAGGTGCCCTTAGGTCAACTCACAATGAAGGGGAGAGTTGATGGTGTGGCTTCTCCTTCTGAGCTCTCAGGCAGCCTGCTTTCCTCCCTGCAAGTACTCAGTGCCCATTTTCTGCCTTCTGGATGCCCAGGAGTCCCCAGCCATGTGGTTTTGCCCTTCCCGTTTTTTCGTTCTTCAAAATCTCTATACGTGCATCTTGAGCCCTCAAGCTTCTGCAAGCTGCTTTGTGACAACTACAAAATTGGATAAAATATATCGATAAAAGGGCTACAGGGTGCTAATGTTTATTTTAATTTTTCTCTGGTAATATCAATTAATGCACACTTGAAACCATATTTATTGGGGGCCTATAAGGTGTCAAGAACTTGACACTTAAGCATGTTGGTTATAGCCTTTGGAGCAAAGTCTTAACAGAAAGAAAGGACTCTATCGATGGAATTTTCAGGGTCTGTGGCTGATACATCAAGGTAAAGATGAATCTAGGGTGGGAATGGGGTGGGGAGGGGACTTTGTTCAAATAAGAAGAACTTTCCATTTCCATATTTTTTCAAATGAGTCACCTACAGATAACTCCTGATTTGTTTTCAGTGGATCTAGCTACTAACATTTTCTTACCAATGATTATGGTATTACGGCTGCACTATTGAATAGTGTGGTATTTCTCAAGATTTCCTACAAAATGTGTAAATGATAAGAGGGAGCATGTAATGTTGAGTAATAACTAGAACTATGTCTCTTGGATTTTAATTCTTTGAGAAAACACATTCCCACCTAATCAGCATGCTTGTGGTTTATCCATTGATTTCAAAGAAACTTTTTCACTGAGAGGCCAATAATTCCGCTAAAGCAGGGACTTTAAGTTAAAAATAAAATGGAAAGTAAGTAAGGAAGTTAAATTACAGTAAGCTGCAAACCAAAGTCTTTTATATTTGGAAATATAATTTTTATGGATTTTTAAGATTTCTTGGCAAAAAAGAATATTTAGAATGTAGAATTTTTTTTCTACTCACTAGCCTGTATTGATAGCCTGTTTATATGAAAGATCTCAAAGCAATTCTATCTGTAATAGCCAAAATTTGAAAATAAGCACTTATCCTCACAAGTAAATCAAAAGTACAAGAGCAAAAATGATAATATCATTGTTGGTAAGATTATAGGAAAATAGTTATTCTTATGCCCTTTTGGAGGAAGCATAAATCAGGCAACCCTGTATCAAAGATAATCTTGCAGAATATTCAATTTTTTAAATAAGGCATGTCTTAGAATGTACCTTTAAGATATAATCAAGAATAATAATCATCATTTACAAGAAAAAATCAAAACAGTTCAATCAAAGGTGACTGGTTAAATCAATTAAAGAATAACTATTGCTCGTCACTCACTTTCAAGGTGTTGGGAATATAGTGATTAACAAAAATTGACAAAGTCTTTCTCTTTATTTAACTTACATTCTCATGGGGGAGGTAGAAAATAAATAAAATGAGTAAATCAATGTATAACATAATATCAGCTGGCAATAAATGCTATGAAGAAATATAAAGCAGAATGTAGAACAAGTCACAGGCGATGACTTTTTATCAGTTTGTCGGGGCAGGAGTTTCTGAGAGGATGACACTGGAACAGGAACAGTATGAAGTGTCATAGCCAAAGAACACAGGAGGTGCAAAGGCGTTCAGAAGCAAGCTTGGCATGTTCAAGGATCATTAAGGACGTGACTGTGGCTAGATCCAAGCGAAAGAGAGAAGGAGCAAGAATAGGTCAGAGAGGCAGCACAGGCCAAGGCATATATTTGGTTTTTATTTTTAGCGTGATAGGAAGGTGTGGTGAGCGCTAAACTGAGAAGTGCATAATCTGTCTTATATTTAACCAAAGGCAGGGGTGGCAAGAATGGAAGAGGAGAAGTTTCTCTCATAGACAAGAAAAGAAACAGTGATTGCCAGGGTGAGTGATTAGCAGGGGAAAGTTGGGAAGTGTGTAGATTATGGGGTTATGGTGTCTGGAATTTTTGGTAAAGCTACCACGATTTTCTGAGGATTGGGCATGGGTTGTGCAAGACAAGAGTCATGGAAGAGTCCATGGTTTTAGGTTTGAGAAGTTGATGGGTGGGGCTGACATAATGGAAAAGGGGGCACTGGCAAGGGGGCAAGTGTGAGCGAGATAACAGCAATGGACTGCAAATGTCAAAGTCCATGCTTTAGAAGAATCAGGAGATAGTAAAGCTACATTATGAGATGTAAAGGTTACAAAACAGTATGTGCTATAGGATCACTCCAGTGAGTGAGTGTGTGTGTGTGTGTGTGTGTGTGTGTGTGTGTGTAGGAAACTGACCACTGACAAAAATATGTCAACATTATTTATCGCTGGTTGGTGCGATTATAGCTGACTCTGCTTTTCTTTGTCATTTCCTTCTCTATTTTCAAAACTTTTTTTTTTTTTTACTATAAACATGTGTATTGCATCGAGAGAAAATCATTTGGAATAGCTTTAAAGATCATGGAGAAGGATAATTGGGGTAAAATATGGTTGAGAAAACCCAGCTGTTTGAAAATCACTCGAAGCATCTGACAAACACAAAACACAGCTGGTGTGGAGGACAGAGATATTATAGAATTTGAATTCTTTACTGCCTCTGCTGAAATGGAAAAGAAATGGAAGAAAACATCTTTTTAAAATAAGAAGATTGTCATCTATTTTCTGAGTTGAACTAAAAGGAAAAAAACTGCAGCAGAAAATTCTCAGCAATCTGTATTGTTTTTGAGTTTCCTGACTGAATGTGTCAGAGGAGAGTGCACTGGCCGTAATTCCACACCACTGGGGCAGGTGCTGGCATATTCCAGAATCACTCTACACCAGTTCTGGGAATTTGGAAGTGACCTTTAGAATACTGGTTTTTACTTTTCAGGAAAGTAAAACTATGTGCCAAAATAAGGTCAACAATAATTTTACATACTTAAAAATAGCATAAAGTTAAAAATAGCATAAACTTAAAAATGTATACCAAGAGATAAAAGAAAGGCCAACCCCCCAAATGGTTATTGTGTTTGTTTCAGGGTGACTGGATTTCAGGGGGGTCCTTTCTGTTTTTTGTAGGTTTATGTATTGTTTGAAGTTTTGTTTTTTTCAAAATTAATGTGCACATATTATTAATATGGTTGGAAATACTTTTATTGAGAGAAAGCAATGAATGAACGTTATAGATAATTTAGAAAAAAAGAAGGTAAAAAGTACAAAAATAAGTAAGAAACAATGAAAATAAAAATAAATGGAAAAATCATGATTATGGCATACAGAAGAAATCACCAAGGTTAAGATTTTATTTCGTAGCTTTGTATACACATAGGTTAATAGGAAAGTTCATAATGCATATTCTGAGAATGTATTTACTCATAATTATATATGCCTTCACTATGAAATATCCAATATTTGCATAGTGTTAAACAATGTGGATATACAATAATTCATTTAACTTGTCCTTGGAATTCAAAATTTGTTGTTCATTATAATATTTCAGTCAGCATCCCCATAGTCAAACAGTGTTTATCATTTCCTTTAAATCAATCCCTTGAAATAGAATTTCTAAATGACTAAGTCTAATTCCATATGGCAAGTAGGTTTGTATCATTTTACACACATCTTTAAGTGTAGAAGCAGCCTATTTGCTCATACTTCACCTATAGTACATTTTATAAAAATGTTTTTAAAATTTTCTCCAGTAATAATTTTTGATGTCTCATTATTTTTTAAATTTACATTTCTTTGTTTACCAGTGAATTTTTACATTGTCATAAGTTTATACGCCATTTGTATTTCTTCATTTATACAACACATTTTTAGGTTCTTTGCCCATTTTTCTATTAAAATGTTTATTTTTTCTAAATATCATTACATGTTAAAAATATTAAGCTGTTACATGCCATAATAATACAAATACGTTGGTAGATTGATAAGTTGTTCTTTTGTTTTGAATTGTTACAGTATCTTATCACCATCCAGAAATTTGGATTTAAAATTTTATTTACATTTTCTTCCTAACTTCTATTTTTAGAGTCCCTTTGGAATATCCTTCTTTATTCCAAGTTTATACAAATTTTCAACTATGGTATCCTTTACTATGGCTTTATTTTTCATATATGCATCTAGTTTAATATGCTCATAATGAGGTATTTTCTTTCATAATTTAAGATAGACCCTACCTTTTTTTTTCTTTGCCAAGTGCCCAACCATTTGTTAAATAAAGCCCTTTTCCACTCATTTGAAATATCAACTTCATTGAATACTAAATTCTTCAGTGTGGTTAAATTTGTTTCTAGATTTCATATTCTGCTTCTAATATTCCACCTTGTTCTATACCCATATTTCAGTTTTGTTCATTGTAGCTGTAGTAGGCTGTATAATGGCTCCTATCAATATCAGGTCCCAATCCCTGGAACCTATAAATGTTACCTCATTTGAAAAAAATGATCTATGCATGTATGATTAAGGTAAAGATCTGGAGATGGGGAGATTATCCTGGCTTTTCTGTGTGGCTCTAAATACAAATATCCCTATAAGGGAGAAGCAAAGGGAATTTGACCACACACAGAGGAAAAAGTAATATGAAGGCATAGCAGAGAGACATTTGAAGATGCTGGCCCCGAAGACTGCGGTGATGTGGCCACAAGCCAAGAAATGCTGGCAGCTACCAAAAGCAAGAAGCAGCAAAGAACAAATTCTCCCCTAGAATGTCCACAAGATCATGGTCCTGCTTCCACTTGGATTTTAGCCCAGCGATACTGATTTTAAACTCCTGGCTTCCAGAACTGTAATGGAATAGATTTCAGTTGTTTCAAGCTATGAAATTTGTGGTTACTTATTACAGTAGCCATGGGAATCTAATGCTGAAGTATTCTTATATAATTTATTTTTCAATAATCTAAAACCCATTGGGAGTTGTTTTGCTAAGTTGTTATAGCCATTCTTATTCATTCCATAACTATTTATTGTGGGTCTATTCTATGGCCAGTGCAGATTCATATTCCTTTGGAATACCTTGATAATAATTTATCAAGTTCTAGAAAAAACTACTTATAGTATTTTTCATAAACTCTATTAAATATTTGGATGATTAATGGAGATCATAGAAATATTAACATATGTTTTTACATATAGGGAGTTCCATTTTATGCACATTTTGTTTTATGTTCTCAGATGAATTTGTACTTTTCTTCTGATAGATTTGGATGATATTTTTTGTTCAATTTATTCCAATATTTTAAAATAGTTTTTATTTATATTATACATAGAAACAGGCTGAAGAATCACTTTTAGTTAGGCAATTTAGGCCTATAATATATGAAAAAGGAGTTTTCAAACCTAAACATTGGCTATCTGAACTAACAAAAAAATGAATATAAAGAGCTACAGACTAAAATCCTGTATAATAATGAGAGTCATATATTTATATATGATCCTATGTACATTTATTTTACTCTGGAACCTAGAAGAAATAATGCTATAGCCACATAAATAACTAGTCTGCATTTTGAGATTTTTGACAACCAACTTTCTCTTTCCCTAAAATTAATTAATTTGGAAGCAGTAAAAAATTGAAAGGACAGAGACGCAACTCAATGTTGTAAACAGTGAACCACAGATATGTGAACATCATGGCAAATGTAGAGAAAAGACCTAGGAGTATCTATATGGAGCATCAACATATCTGAAGTATGAATCAGAATAAAGAGGCAAGACCAACATTTAAAATACAATAATAGGAAAAGTTCCTGAACTAGGAAAGACCTGTATATTAATACTGAAAGAGCTCATTGTCCTTTATGTAAAATTGACAGATAGAATCTTCCTTTGAATATATATCCTGGAATAGATTTTTGAGTTGAAAATAAATAATGAAAAATGCATACAAGCATCCAGATGGAGAGGAACAGGGGAAAGGTATATTTATTTTGATGGAACCAAAATTGTGTTGGCATCAATTTCTTTACCATAGCCAGTGGTATGGTATGTTCCATTATCCAAGAGATAATGGAACAAATCATTAACTTTAAATAAAATAATTTTACTTAAATAAGCTGTTTTCTTATATAAAGGTGACAAATAGATGTTCTAAAATATTCAGCAACTCAGAGAATGTGTATTTAAACATATTGAAGATTTGCTCTTAGTCACAAAAATATTAAGTAAAATCAGAAATTTAAGACATAAATCATGTGAATCAAACTTACTGAAAATATATTAAGCTCCTTTTCTACCATCAAGAACAAGGAAACATATTATAACATATAATTAGGTGATCATTTAAACTAATGTTTTTAGGGTCTTTTCTCACCAGGGAAACTTCATCAGGGTATTGTCTACCCATTAAAATTATAGAACACCGAACCTCAAAAGTAGAGGTTAGGGCTTCATATCTTTTCTTCCATGAGGATTCTAATCTTTAAAAATTTAACTAGCTTTTTAAAGAGGTTTGAGAAGACCACCCTTTGTCAGGCAAAACAAAACAAATAAACAAACAAAAGCCATGGTAAATCTCTTTTTTAAGACAATGGGTACCTATTCATTTTTGTTATAAATGACAGGCAACTCAAATATTTAGAAAATTGTCAAATTTATGGTCTTTGGTGATGTGATTTTCTGCATTCAACTAGATTATCTGATGACAGGTTTAAAAAACTTTTCTAACACATCAAACTATAAGCAGTTTGAAAAGTGCTTATCTACTTAAGAATTTTTATAGCATAATGGTATAGTGTGTATAGTATGCATAGTGTCTTGTACAGATGTATCAGGTGAAAATGATAAGATATTTTAACAAGGCCTCAAAAAGGGATCAATCAATCAAAATAGATAACCCACAAATCAGTACAGAGTGTTGCTTATACTTGGATGTGTAGTACATGTTATTTATCCCATTCTATATTGATGAGTGGTCTCCAGTGTTTCATATTTATGAGTAATATCGCAAAGTTATGTGTTTGTGTCTATGTGTGGGTATGTTCTCATGTTCTTTTTTGTAGGAAGAATTTCAAGTAATGCCATTATTAAAACAAAAGGTATACACATAATAAATTTTGAAACATAGTGCCAAAGGACCTTCCAGAAATAATGAACCAATTAAAATTCTTACAATAGGGTTCCTGTTTCTACATAATATCATCAACAAAAGATATTATCACTCTCTATTGGGGTGCCCAAGACCACCTCCTGGTTTACCAGGAGGACTTGCAGGACACAGCAGGTACTTATACTCACAGCTATGATTTATTACAGTAAATGGATAGAAAGCAAAACACAAGAAGGAAAATGGCACATGGAGCAAAGTGAAAGGAAATCAAATGAAAACTTTCAAGAGTCTTCTCCCAGAGTCACAAAGTCCTAAATTCCTCAAGCAATGAGTTGGGACAAGGCATATGGAATGTTTACAAGGAAAGCTCATTAGGGACTCAATGTTTAAGCTTTCACTGGGGGTTGGTGCTGTAGGCACCCTCTACCTAGCGTATGTCCAAATTACAGGCTCCCAGAAGAAAAGTAGGTTTTTGGCATAGCACAAAACATACTGTGTGTACAAGCATTTTAGGCACAATGAGCCACTGCTATCAGTTATAGTAATGAAAACCTTCACAATATCCAAGTTCCCAGATGCCAGCCAAATGTTAACCTTGTAAGCAGGGCTTTATAAGGAAAAAGCTTTTCACTGACTTTCTTTACTTTGGATATAAACCCAGTAATTAAATTGCTGAATAATATAGTAGTTCTATATTTAATTTAATTTTTTTTGTGGAATTTCCATGCTGTCTTCCATAGTGGCTATGATTTACATTGCCACCAACAAGGGTTCTCTTTTTTCCACAACTTCACCAATACTTGTTATCTTTTCTTTTTTTGACAATAGCCATTCTAACAGGTATAAGATGATATCCCATTGTAGTTTTAATTTGCATTTCCTTAGTGATGCAGGATTAGCAATGTGGAACATATTTGCATTTATTTTCTGGTCATTTGTACATCTTCTTTCAATAAATGATTTTTAGCTCCTTTGCTTGTTTTTAAATCAGGTCATTTATTTTCTTACTATTGAGTTGAATTCCTTGTATATTTTGTATATCAACCCTTTATCAGATGTATGGCTTGAAAACATTTTCTCCTGTTGTGTATGTTGTCCCTTCACTTTGTCCCTGGCTATGCAGAAGCTTTTTAGTTTGATGTAATTCAATTTGTCAATTTTGGCTTTGCTACCTGTGCTTTGGGTTCATATCCAAAAAAATTATTGCCCACACCAATATTATGGAGCTTTTACACTATGTTTTCTCCTTGCAGTTTTATAGTATCAGGTCTTTACATTTAAGTTTTTAATCCACTTTTGAGTTTATTTCTGTATATGGTATGAGATAAGCATCTAATTTAATTTTTCTGAATGCAAATATCCAGGTGCCCCAACACTATTTATTGAAGAAGCTGTCCTTTCCCCATTGTGTGTTCTTGGCACCTTTATCAAAAATTTATTGATGGTAAATCTGTGTATTTATTTCTGGGTTCTCTGTTCTGTTCCATTGGTCTTGTGTCTGTTTTTATGCCAGTATCATGCTGTTTTTGTTATTATAGCTATGGAGTTGAAGTCAAACAGTATGATGCGTTTAGCCTTGTTCTTTTTGTTCAAGGTTGTTTTATCTATTCGGGGTCTTATGTAATTCTATTTGAATTTTATGATTTTTTTCTGTATCTATGACAAATATCATTGGATCTTGATTATAGTGATCCTTTTAGTGTGCTATTTGCTATTGAATCTGGTTTGCTACTATTTTACTAAGGATTTTTGCATCTATTTTCATCAAGGATATTAGCCTGTAATTTTCTTTTCTTGTAGTGTCCTTATCTAACTTTGGTATCAAGGTAATGTTGGCCTTATAGAATGAATATCCAGACAAAATGAAATCAGTGTGTTGA
>CAUYRT010076563.1:0-38469 GCA_963574885.1 Lepilemur ruficaudatus
TCTCTACTAAAAATAGAAAGAAACTAATTGGCCAACTAAAAACATGTATAGAAAAAATTAGCCGGGCATGGTGGTACATGCCTGTAGTCCCAGCTACTTGGGAAACTGAGGCAGAAGGATTGCTTGAGCCCAGGAGTTTGAGGTTGCTATAAGATCGGCTGACGCCATGGCCTCTAGCCCAGGTAACAGAGTGAGACTCTGTCTCAAAATAAAATAAAAATAAAGCAAAATGTTCCTTTTATCTATGCTCAGAAGTGACTTCTTGGTCAGGAGGCGCCCAGTGTGGATTCTGTTCCTCTCAGGAACTCCTTTGGTTTCCTTTGTATTAGGGTCATGACTTCTGCCTGATGTGTACAGGACGGAGGTTGAATGTTGAAATGAGCCCCTGAAGTTCTCATCAGAACTGCGTGTTTTGTTGCTTTAAACCCTGTTCTCTCTAATTGCCTCTCAACTTTGCCTAAAGTGGGAAAGTAATGGGCTTTGGGTTGGTTTCCCAGGCCTCTTCTTTTGGAAGGAAAAAACCTCAGCCAGGAAATCCTTAGCGGAGTTTTGTGAAACTGAATTTCCTGTGTGCTGAGGATTGTCTCACACACAGACACACAGACACTTTACACCGACACAAGCACATGCAGACCTGAACCTTGGCCAGCAACCTTTTCTCCAATGTCTTTTCGGTCTGTCGTAACCTAAGCCAGTTGCTGGGCTGGCGTGCCAGGTGAACGGAGGATCCCGCTTTACAGGTGCAGTAGTTAGGGCTATAAGGACCTGGTCATTGTTATGATCTCCATGCATTTTTATAGCATTTGCAGTTTGGCTTACCATTGCATCATGTGTTCATTCAGCAAACCCGTATTCCAGTGGTCTTGAAAGTTGGTGGCCATCAGAATTTCCTGGAGGGCTTATTAAAACACGTATTTCAGAGTCCTACTTCCGGAGTTTTTGATTCAATAGGTCTGAGGTGGACCTAAAAATTCACAATTCTGACAAGTTCCTAGTTGGTGCTGTGGCCTCTCGTGTGCTAGAAACTGTGGGGCAGACAGAATTCTTGCCATCAGAAGGTAATCTAACTGAGAGAGGAGATGAGACCAGATATCCAACTAGTAATGTGAAGTAGAGGTGGAATGTATGTGCCAGAACGTCTGTGAATGTTCAAAAGGAGAGTTTGCTTTGGCTGGATAGAGCTTAGGGCAAGCCGCATGGGAGAGGTAGCATTTGAGGTGGGCCTTAAAGGGTGGATAGCATTTACGCATGTGGAGAAGGGTGGAAGGAATTCCAGGACAGGAACACCATAGGCCAAAGCCCTCTGGGAAAGAACAGAGTATGCATCTTGTTAACTGTTCCCCTGGGGCCATGGGCTTGCCTGGGAAGAAATGGGAGACCAGGATGCTGGTGTGGATAGAACTCTCCCAAGTGCCAGGCACTAAGTAGGGTCTTCACCTGCATCAGCTTGTTTCACCCCGGGAACCACCCTGCTAGGTATACACATCATCCCGTTTCACGGGGAGGGCTTGAGACAAGGAAGCACTCTGTGGGCTGCAGCTGAGAAGAAGTAGGGTACAGAAGGTCTTGAACGCGGGGTGAAGAACCTTTTATGTACGTGTTTAATTTCAACCTGAGATGATACCGTTCATGGAACAGGCAGAGCAAAGGAGAAAACCAGGACGCAGGGAGTCCAGGAACATGCTCAAGGCCAAAAATCCAAAAGCCAGATCTTCCAGTTCCCACCCTAGGGCTATTTCCACTCGCTAAGCTCCGTTTTCCAGGGAGATGTCAAAGTTGAGAATTTATGCCCGTGAGATAATTTGGGGGAATTTCACTCAGACATCAGTTTTCCCTAGTTTGGGCTTTAGTGGCGAGAGGATTGTGTTTCTGGACAGTGGAATTTCCCTGAAATGACATAAAACAGGCTATTAGCAAATCTAGTCAATGCTGCCCAGCTTGTTTTTCACCTGCTTTTTTTGTTCTTTGTAGTTTGTCTTAAGATACCCGTTGTTGGCAGGGGCTCAGTAAATGGGAGTTGTGTGAATTTCTGACGAATTTTGCCAAAAACAGAACCTAGAAGCAAGCTTTGAACTTGTTTCTGAACCCATGTTTCTTTATGGAATATTTTTGAGGAGTTAAAAGGGCAATTGAAAGGAAACCCTTCCCATCCATCTGTGGTGATGCCTGTAACATCAGCAGCACTAATAATAAGCTAGAGAACTTACCATATGCATGTCAGGCATGGTTCTGAGTATGTTACTGTATTAACCCCCTTAGTCTTCATAATGGCCAAGTAAGTTAGAGACCATTGTTCTCCCCATTTTACAGATGAGGGAAGGAAAACCAAAATGGCCAAGGTCACAAAGCTAGGCAATGGTTTTTCAAGCTGGGCTTTGAACCAAGGCCGTCTGGCTTTTCTTTTCCATATCTGCGGTCATGCTTGTAGAAACGTTGGCAGTCTCTCCAAAGTCTTCATTTCCCAAATTCAGGCCCTTTCCACAGTGGCGGCTTCAGGAGCTCCTGCCCAGAGCCGTGAAGGGCCGGGGTAGTTACCCACCAGCCCATGAGATAGAAGGAGAGCTGACTACAGTATGCCTTGGCTTCCTAATGGGGAATTTCCTGCCAATTGAGGAGTGGTGTTTTCCCAAGTTTTAGTGAACTCTGGGGCACATGACTCAGTTCCTACATTGGACCATGATTGTTTTTAAAAACATGTTTTCCACTTTGCTTAGCATGACAAACGCTCCCCACAGCGTTTGGAAGTTGTCATTGTGGAATGTAGTCTCTGGGTAGGTGTGTGGGAGGGAGGGGGGAGGAGAGGGAGGGTTGTATTTCTGTATTTGTCTTGTGTGTCTTTCATTAGGTTTTACTTTTTTAAGCTTCCTTCCTTGTTTTTGAAATTGAGGTAAAAGATTAAAATTTTGCCTAACTCCATAGAAAGTAGTCTGAATATTCCCCCTTTTAAAGTTATTGGGACATGACTCTGACTTGGCTCCCTAAAGAATCAGATTTGTGTGTGGCCAGATTAGAATGTCTCTCCCTCCACCCCCTTTTTTTGAGACAGAGTCTTACTCTGTTGCCCAGGCTAGAGTGACGTGATCTCATCATAGCTCATTGCAACTTCAAATTCTTGGGCTCAAGTGATCATTCTGCCTTAACCTCGCAAGTAGCTGGATCTACAGGCACGTGCTACCACACCCAGCTAATTTTTAAATTTTTTTGTAGAGACTGGATCTTGCTATTGCCCAGGCTGGTCTCAAACTCCTGGCCTCAAGTCATCCTCCCACCTCGGCCTCCCAAAGTGCTAGGATTACAGGTGTGAGCCAGCACACCCACCTAGAATGTCTTCTGCCTTACTTCACATTGAGTGGGACCCACTCCCTAGGGGTCTTTTCTGTACCTGTGCTAATATCCCGTCACGCCACTAGAACTATTCTGCTCCCAAGTTAGTTTTCCCCCAGTTTTGACCCACACAAATAATTCCTTCGTGGTTCTATGTTAGAAATGAAGAAATCAGAACTCAGTTTGACACGAATATAAAATCACGTAATTAGTACAAGGTAGGGATAGTTTTTCTATCCATAATATCAAATGAAAAGAGGGAGGCTGGTGGAATTTCAGTAAGCATGTAAGTTTTCTGGTGCTATGTTACATATGAGGAAGGTAACTTTGCCAAAAGCATATGTTCCAGTTGGGTCATTTCTTTCCCCCGTTGGCTTCTGCCCTGCCAGATCTTTCCTATTTAAAAAATTTTTTTTACTTTGCCCTGGGGCATATAAAAATTCTTCTTTTTCTATTATACTCCTAGTTCAGTGGATCTAGCCTTTTTCTGGATCAAGGATTCTTTTAAGAATCTGATGAACCCTTTAAATCCTCTCCCGCAAAAAAGCTTGTAAGCACACTGCAGCGGTCAGGATAGGCTAGGTTATGCTGTAGGAACAAACAAGTCCAAAATCCTAGTGACCTAAAACAGCAGGTTTACTTCTCATTAACACTATGTGTCCATTGAAGCTGGGATGGGAGTTTTGTTTTCACTTTATCATCCTCTGAAACCCAGACTGACCTTGAAGTCACCATCTGGGATGTTGTCAGTGACAGAACAGAAGACTAATAGAGGGTCTCACATCAGCAAGAAATGTTCTGGCCTCTAAGTGACATACGTCACTTCCAATCCTGATTCTTTAGTTAGAGTGAGTCCCAAAGCCTCACCCAATCATAAGGGGACCAGGAAGTCCAAGCCTACCCACATGCCCAGAAAGGGGAGAACTAGAAATATTTGGTCAATGTGAAAACCAGTGCATGAGATTTTTTTTTTTTTTTTTTTTTGAGACAGAGTCTCACTCTGTTGCCCCTGCTAGAGTGCCATGGCGTCAGCCTAGCTCGCGGCAACCTCAAACTCCTGGGCTCAAGCGATCCTTCTGCCTCAGCCTCCTGAGTAGCTGGGACTACAGGCATGCACCACCATGCCCGGCTAATTGCTTCTATATATTTTTAGTTGGCCAATTAATTTGTTTCTATTTTTAGTAGAGACGGGGTCTCGCTCTTGCTCAGGCTGGTTTCGAACTCCTGACCTTGAGAGATCCTTCCATCTCAGCCTCCCAGAGTGCTAGGATTACAGGCGTGAGCCACCACGCCCAGCTGAGATTTTTATTTTTAATTAAAAGCATGAGTTCAAAAAATAAAACATGTTATAAAAGCTGAGAAATATTACCTAAGATCATATATATATTGCAGCGTAAAAGTCTGAAATTGGTTTATCTTTAGGTAAATAGCTATTGGAAAGATGACTTGAGGCGGGGGGGAATAGTAGAGTTGGATGCTGATTATCTAGTGGGAGAATTTATTTCTAAAATTATAAAGTAACACAGAAAGAAGTCTTATGGATTGTGTGATTATACTGAGGAAGTAAGAGAAGAGTAAGTAAACCCAGAATTGTTTAGATTTGACTCCCAAATACATGGGGAGCCAGGCTCTGAATCAGAGTGTCCAACCCCACCCAGGAGGAGATGTTACAGAACTGTGTCGGGTACCCAGTTCACTCCATGGCTCCTTTCTGGCCTCTGTACCATTCCCTGAGGGTTCCTCTACTAGTGTCTAGTCTAAAATCAGCCAACACTCATAAGGAAGAAAATGTAAGTTAAGTTAAGCAAGTTTCAGTCATGAATCTGGGCAGGACCAAAAGGCAGACTTCTAACATCAACTTATGTTCTCTGGTTAGGAATGTGGTTTTTCTGTCTACAGATGGATAAAAGGGGAAAAACCCCTCTGTCTGTTCTCTGAGTGCAAGGACCCAGCGAGAAGCTTTGGTTGAACAGTGATACCTGCTGAAAGCAATCAGGTGTCGTGGAATGGTGTTGTCAGCCTGCCAGGGCTGGGAGGCCATGTTACTGTCCCATCTCACTTGGTGGAAGGCAGCTTTGTGGGGCAATTCAACAGGGAAACCCCACAGGGACAGAGAAAGAGCCATTGCCAGACACCACACCCTAAATGCCAGTGGAATATTTTGGAATATTGTGTGTATACAAATAGGGAGGAAAAAAAATCAGGGATTTGTTTGTTTGTGGGGACAGAGAGGCATTTTTTTTCTATTTTTTAAAGAATGTTAACATGGTTTAATTCTGACAAGAGATATACGTGGAAATACTTGAGAAATTCTAAACACAAATTTGTAAGTACAAACTAGAGGATAAAAAAAGTACATATAGCTTTTTTTTGGGGGGGGGAGACAGAGTCTCACTCTGTTGCCCGGGCTAGAGTTCCATGGGATGGGACTAACAGGCATGCGCCACCATGCCCGGCTAATTTTTCTATACGTTTTTAGTTGGCCAATTAGTTTCTTTCCATTTTTAGTAGAGACAGGGTCTCACTCTTGCTCAGGCTGGTCTCGAACTCCTGACCTCAAGTGATCCTCCAGCCTCAACCTCTGAGAGTGCTAGGATTATAGGCGTGAGCCACCATGCCCGGCCCATATGTACTTCTTTTTTTTTTTCTAAAACCTTATGTAGGATGCAGCGTATGTACTTCTTCTTTTTTCCTTTTTTTTTATTCCCTCAGACTTACTGTTCCAAGTACTTCTTAAAGCAAAACTTGAGATCATGTTTTATATTGTTTTGTAATCTTCTTTTAATATCAGAAACTATATGTCAATAATATTGTATAAGTAATTTTAGAATGGTTCGTATTATTTCATTGTATGACTACATAGTCCTAGAGGAATTTAAAAACTTATCCAGAAATTAATTTATTAATTTTTAATATAAAAGCCAGCAAAAATAAAATTGGTCACAGATATTTTTAAAATTTAATTTTGTGTTGTTGTTGTTGTTTTTTTTTTTTTTTTTTTTTGAGACAGAGTCTCACTCTGTTGCCCGGGCTAGAGTGCCGTGGTGTCAGCCTAGCTCACAGCAACCTCGAACTCCTGGGCTCAAGCCATCCTTCTGCCTCAGCCTCCCGAGTAGCTGGGACTACAGGCATCAGCCACCACGTCTGGCTAATTTTTTCTGTATATATTTTTTTTAGTTGGCCAATTAATTTGTTTCTATTTTTAGTAGAGACGGGGTCTCGCTCTTGGTCAGGCTGGTTTCAAACTCCTGACCTTGAGTGATCCTCCGCCTCGGCCTCCCCGAGTGCTAGGATTACAGGCGTGAGCCACCACACCAGGCCTAATTTGTTTTTTAGTTTTATAATTTGAAAGAATTGGGTGTGGTAGCTCGTAATCCCAGCTGCTTGGGAGGCTGAGGTGGGTGGAGCACTTGAGCCCAGGAGTTCGAGACCAGCCTGGGAAACCTAGCAAGATCCTATCTCTAAAAAAAAAAGTTTTACATTAGCCAGGCATGGTAGTGTATGCACCCACAGTCTCAGCTACTCGGGGAGTAAGATAGGATGGTCACTTGAGCCCACAAGTTTGAGGTTACAGTGAGCTATGATTGCACCAGCCTGGGCACTCCAGCGTAGGCAACAGAGCAAGACCCCGTCTCTTAAAAAAAAAAAAAGGAAAGAATTATGAGAAAGAAGAAAATTTAAATTTCTCATAATCCTATTTATTTATTTTATTTCATTGTAATACACTTTAATAATCCTATTTCTTAAAGGTGTCATTATTTTTGTTTTCCTTTCAATCTTTTCCCCCAATATGTGTGTATGTATGTGTTCAAAACAATATTGCTCATTAATTAAAAGTATATACATTTAAAAGCCTTTTCGGGGAGGAGGTTTTATATTAGGGTTTGCTGAGATTCTCTGAGTATGATCCAAGAGACAGCACAGTGGGAAACGAGAGAGCTGGGCCTTCACCTCTTTCCTCTACCCTTTCCCAGAGCAGGGAGGAAGAGGGGAAGGCTGCTACAGGCCCTGAGTTTAATGTAAGTACAGGCCAAAGGCAGGTGGGAATAGATTGCTTGTGGCAGTGGGAGATGGAATTGTACCGGATTAGGATTATACTGAGAGTAGAGGAAGTCATTTACACTCTCTAGGGAAGAGGTGTACCTTAGGCAATTAGAATTTTTCCACCTCTAACTGTAGTGATTCTTACATTACAGAGGCATACACAGTAGATAAGAGCCTCTGATCTTTTTGGTGATGTCAGCAGAAACCTAAGAATTCTTTTATCAGGAGGCACCATTGAGGTGCCTTGTAATTGCTAATCTTCTGAGTTGGTGGGGAGGGGACATGGGCACTAAGAAAGACTAAAGCATGTTCTCAGAGATCTCTTAAGGGAGGAAGAGGACGCTGTCCTAAAAGGTGAGCATATTTAACACCCACAAAACCTAAAATACAGGAGGACCAATCATTGGTGCTAGAGAGATGTCTTGGCACATGTCTGTTCCCCCAAGGTCCCTGGAGAGAGTGACCTCCTTTGCTGTCATCATTCTTACATTTCTATCCTCTTCCATCGTATGTGTCTTTCGCTCTGGTACAGACATTTATGAAAATTGAACACATTGCTTAAATGTAAATCAACTGCGTGAGGCTCAACAGTGCCAGCTTCAACAATGTGGGCACCGTCCGGGACCACCTTGTCTTGAGAGCCGCTCCTCTGGCTGGTACTCAGTGTATGTATATCCTCTCTGTCTCGCCTCTCCTACCTCCCAGGGTTCTGGCTAGTGTGGACCATCATCATCATCCTGAGCTGCTGCTGCGTCTGCCACCACCGCCGAGCCAAGCACCGCCTTCAGGCCCAGCAGCGGCAACATGAAATCAATCTGATCGCCTACCGGGAAGCCCATAATTACTCAGCGCTGCCATTTTATTTCAGTACGTACACCCAAGGCTGCTGTCTGCCACCCTTGGGAACTCAGGCACACAGACCCAGGGCTCAGACTGTACACTGGGTCCCAGGGCCCCTGTGGGCATGGGGGTTTGCCCTCCACTTCCCCCCCAGAGAGCAGGGTCTCAAAAGTACAGGGACAAGGGGGCGATTCAGTACGGGGGAGCAGGGGCTATGGACACAGGTCCCTGAAGCAACTGGGCCATTCCAGAGCTCACAGTGGCTCGATTCTGACCAGATCTCTGTTCCTTTACAGATTTGTTTTTGTTTTTTGAAGGCAGTTAGATAGTATATAATGTAAGTGAATTGAGAGTTGCAGTTCAGTGGCCTGAATTCCTCCTACTTTGCTTACTGCCATGTGATATGCCTGAGCACAGGCTGCCATATCAGGGGTGGCATTAGTACTTCCTAAGAACCAGAAACTTGGTGAGTCACTGAAGAGCATTCCCCAGACTTCCCTGGGGCTCATTCCATGTGGCCTCTCAAATGGTTAATGGAGCGTATTCTACAAAATGAAACATTTACAGTTGTTTGAATTCCACAGCTAGAAGGGTTAAGTGCTTAGCATGGTGGCTGGCATATAGTAAGTGCTCAATAAATGCTAGTAATTATTGTTATAACTAGATCATCTGTGTCTCAAGGCATTCAGCACATTCAAAAGACAGTTCACCTGGCACATTTTTAATAAGCCTTAGATGACAGAGGCCCTTTAGCCTTCGTGGCCACCCATCTGCTCTTGATCTGAGTCAAGGTAAAGCTTGGTGTGTCTTTACAGGCCACCTCCAGCCACGCCAGAGTGAGAGAGACAACACAAATTTCTAACTTCCCAGAAAAAGACCCTCTTCCTGGCACATCTGGGAAGGGTGGGGGAAAGAAAAGTGGTCAGGAAGTCCTAAGTTAGGGTCCCTGACCCTGAGGCCTGTGGGACAGGTAGAGGACACAGTCTGAGCAGGAAACATGAGACTTATGGGACTTAGGTAGAGGACACAGTCTGAGCTAGACACATGAGACATGTGCGTGTGGAAACGGTTTTGTTCCAGGCAGAAGTTATCTTGGCCACCCGCTACATTTGCCTAATCCTCTGCCTTAACTCCAGACAGGTAGGAAGTCCTTGCCTATGAACCAACCAGTTTTAGGGACTCTTCAGATTTCAAGAAGTCAGATCAGGTCACTCCCATATTGTCCCTCCTTCTCTGCAGAGTTGCTCACACTGGGTGGGTATGCCGGGGTGGAAGAGATAATGCATGTGTTTAGTGGGAGCTTTGCAGTCTATCCTAGGACAATTGCCAGTGCAGTAATTTCTCCTCCCTACCTCCCCATTTTAGGGTTTTTGCCAAACTATTTACTACCTCCTTATGAGGAAGTGGTGAACCGACCTCCAACTCCTCCCCCACCATACAGTGCCTTCCAGCTACAGCAGCAGCAGTTGCCTCCACAGTGTGGCCCTGCAAGTGGCAGCCCCCCAGGCGCTGATCCCACTAGGGGTTCCCCAGGGCCACACAGCAGCCCCTTGTCTGGGCCCAGCAGAAGCAGCACAAGACCCCCAAGCATCGCTGACCCTGAGACCTCTGACCTGCCAGCTGACCAAGCAGCCACCAAAGCCCCTGGAATGGAGCCCAGTGGCTCTGTGGCTGGCCTGGGGGAGCTGGACCCAGGGCCCTTCCTGGACAAGGATTCAGAATGTAAGGAGGAGCTGCTGAAAGATTACAGCTCTGAGCATGGCAGTGCACTCCCCGACAGCAAAGACAAGACACCTGGGAGACATCGCCGCTTTACAGGTGACTCAGGCATCGAAGTGTGTGTGTGCAACCGGGGCCACCATGATGATGACCTCAAAGAGTTCAACACGCTCATTGATGATGCTCTGGATGGGCCCCTGGACTTCTGTGACAGCTGCCATGTGCGGCCTCCTGGTGACGAGGAGGAAGGCCTCTGCCAGCCCTCCGAGGAGCAGGCCCGGGAGCCTGGGCACCCCCACCTGCCACGGCCACCCGCATGCCTGCTGTTGAACACCATCAACGAGCAAGACTCGCCAAACTCCCAGAGCAGCAGCTCCCCCAGCTAGAGCAGGCCCTGCCTGTGCTCAAGAACTTGGCAAATCAATCAGGGTGGGGAGAACCACAAGAGAAGCATTAAGTGACTTTTGTTCCTTTTTTTTTTTTTCCTTCTCTCCTGCATTTTCCTACATCTCCAGGTACAGTTTGGGGTGTGGATGCCTCTCTCTTCCCCCACAAAAGCACAGTGTTGTGGAGGGCTGAGAAGTTGGTTCTGTGACTCATTCCTCATACCCCACACCCACCCCCTCTTTTTAAGTCATATCTCATCTACCTGTTGGGATCAGAGAGATGTGTGTTTTAAAAGCCCCCAGTGATGGAGGCTGGGACTGTGCCCTGAGATGATTCTTGGTGATGGAGTGGAGTTATGCTCTGATTTTAGTTTAAGAGAACTTTGCTGCGTCTCAGCCCAGGAGAGGCAGCCCATCTTGGCCCTGGGTGAAGAAGGATGCCCGCAGAGGCCCAGGGTTTGTTACCTGTGGCTGCCAGGGTCTGCAGAACCAGAATTGGGCTAGTCCTGTGGGACGACGAGAGCTGACAGGCAGTTGATGGTAGATTGGTAGGGAACTTGTTGATCTCTCAAATTCCAGGTGACAAGCTAGATGCACCCTGTGCATCCTTGATGGGTCCCTTCCCAGCAGGCTCTCACTGGCTGCAGACTGGTTCAGGTGTAGAAGATTATACCGCCTTCTCTTGGGTTTTTTTTTTTAAAAAAAAAAACAAACAACGAAAGAGCTGAAAACAAGAATGTTACCAGTGGGCACACAAGAATTCTCTTCTGGAAGAGGAAAGTTTGTGGCTCTTTCCCAAGTTGGCCTTCAAAGATCCCGGCTGCGTTTGAGCCAGAGGGGAGATACTTTGTGTGAAGCCTCGGATGGGGGCTATCTTGGGGACTTCTGTGAGCAGGAGGCCCCGGTGGCTGTGGCGAGAGGTGCAGCTTTCTGCATCTCTGCCCTTCGGTCTGTGCCCACAGGCGACCAGCATCAGCAGAGAACATGCTCTGCCGTCTGCGTGTCTCACTGTTCCACGTGAACAGACGGACCGAGGAAGCTGTGGGACCTGAGGAAGGGCCACCCCACAGCCTGGCTCTCACACAGTATTTTTGTCTTTGATCTGAATACGGTTTTTGGGGGGGGAGAGGGGAGCGGCAGTTGTTGTTGTTTGTTTTAAAATGACCACTTGGAAGAAATACCTTGGTTATCTGGTTTTCCTGCCCTGTCCCTGCCCCCACCGCTTTGGAGTGAGGCAGCTCATTTTTCTGTTGCTATGTGAAGAGTCTGAGCGGCCCAGGTGGGAGGTAAGGGCGGCCATCCAGCAGGCCGCAGGATCCTTAGGACTATGTTTGGCTTCAGGTGACCAGTTGAGCTTAGTTAGGAATAATCCGAATGGAGAAAGCCAATAGCCGAAACCAACATTCCCCATCCAGCCCTATTCACGTGAAGAGTTTGGTTCTTTCCCCACTCTTGAATGCCGACATTCAGACAAGGCATTGATGTTATGGTAAGAAAGGAAGAAAAAAAATATACATACATATACATATATATATATATATCTCCAAAAACAGACAAATCCAAGGCTGTGAGGTGAACAAGTGTCTGCGTTTGGATTCCACAAAACCAAAATCCATGTTGAACAAAGTGAAGTCCATACACAGTGACTTTTTGGGTGACGTGTGTGTGTGTGTGTGTGTGTGTGTGTGTGTGTGTCCGTGTCCCCGTCCACCCGTGTGTGTCCGATGTGTGCCAGCCCCGAGCCCTGTTTTCCTGTGAAGACACTTTGAGTGGCAGCCATTCTGTTCACGTGAACCACACGTCTGGAGCACAGATGGCCCTCTCAAGGTAATTTATTTTACACATTTACTGTTTACTGAACAAGTGTCTGACTCTGTACTCGGGCGTATTCAGTAGCATTGTCAACGGCAGTCCCCTTTGTTTGCCAGAGATACTGTGCTTGAAGTAGAGGTTTTACTCTGCTCATCACTGCAATTTGCACATTGCTCCATGGACACTCGGAGGCCCGTGTTCTGTTCCCTGTGCATGGAAACGTGCTCTGAACCTGTCTGCCTCCCTCGGCTGCTCATGGCCCTCGGTATCAGCCTCCGGGGGTGTCCACAACCACTTGGGACAGAAGGTGAAGGTGGAGTTTCAGACAGAAGCTTGATTGGATCTTCAGAGACAAGCTTGCACTACCTGTGGCCCAGACACCGGCCCTGCCCAGAATTGCCAGGAGGAGGCTTTGGGGGACACCACAGGTACCACAGGGCTTACCTCCCTCTGCCAAGTCCAGTGGACACAAGCAAGCAAGCCGGTGTGTGGCCAGAGTCGGCCAGAGTGTGTCAGCAACCCTCAGATGCCTTCCCTTCCACCTTTTTAAAAAAAGAAAATCCAAGTAACTCACTGAAGTGTCTCAAAGGAGAACAAGTTTTACCAAAATGAATCCTCCTTCAGTTAACTGATCAAATGGATGAACTCTCACCCTCTCAAGTTTCTTTCCCCAGTTAGAGCTGGGGAACCGGTCTGAGTATCAGCTGTTGGATTCACTGCAGCGCCCTACCCTGAAGGCGAGAGAAGACAAAATACAACCTGCAGGGCTGGGCTGATTCCCGAGGCACAGTCTGGCCCCTGCTCCCAGAGGCTACCCTGCTCAGAAAGACGGAAACAGGGGATTGAAGGAATGACTGGGGGGCCAGAGAGATTCGATTGAGTCTGGTTTTCCAGGTGAAAGAGAAGGAAGGGATTGGTCGAGGGTTTGGTGCTACAGTCGGAAGATTTGCAAATGCTAACACATTCCTGTGTGAGGCGCACCACCGTTTGTCAGTTGTTGTGAATATGTGTATTTTAAGCAATAAGATTCAGCTGGTCAGACTTTTCTGGGCAGTCTCGGTGACGCATTTCCTGTGCTGTGATTGTTCTGAAGACAGAGTGGCTCTAACCACTGTGAGAAGCCCAAATAAATACCGGTCCCCAAAATTCTAATGCTCTTTTTTCTTGTGGTACTTTGTTCCTTTTTCCTCTTTCTCAGACTTCAGGGAATCGCACCTCAGGATCCTAACCTCAAGCGCTTTTCTCTTCTCCACACAGAGACCGAGAGGTGTCACGTAGCAGTTAGGACAGGGTCCTGGGGCAAACACCGGGCTAGGGGCAGGCTGCCGAGTCCACACTTTTCCCCAAGCTCACTCTCTGTTGAGGGTGTGTGTCTGATGTTTGAAATACTTTGTGAAGTCCCACAGACAGGTTAAAATCAGACCCAGAAAAACAGAAACAAGTTTTGTCAGACACCCCATGCTAAAACATGACGTTTAAAAGGAAGCAAGCTCTCTGAGAGATCACTTTTGTGGATACGCTAGACATGGGGGTAGATGCTTGGCCTTGGAATTTAATATACAAAAACACGTGTTGAGTTGCCCACTTTGTGCTCAGCACTGCCTTAGATGCTAAGGATAATGCAAAAGAAATACATAAGACCAGGGCCCTGCTCTCTAGAACTTAAATTATAGTTAGGAAGACAAAACATACCTGTGTAAAACAGCTGATTAACATTATCAGGTAGGTTGAGATGAAGTGAGTGGTACAGATTCAGAGACTCTCAAGGAATAGTGGTAGGTAGTTTGAGATCCTGAATGCCAGGCAGGAAGTCTCAGGACTGATTTTAGATAGCAAGTGTGCCAGCATCTGTCATTGTAGGCCAGTGATCTTCACTAAGACAAGGAGAGTTGCTTTGTTTTACCCTCTGCTTAAGACTATCCTCTTGGGACTTTGAGTCAGATGTATGTCCTTGCCTGAAGGCCAGGGGAAGGAACAGCTTGCTACCTCTGCTCAGGGAGGAGGACACCCCTACCCAGCAAGACTTTTCTTTGGGCCTCCCCACACATGCAAAGCAGATGCACGTGCTAGTTGCCCTCCCAAAAGGGATTCCTGCCTCCCCGACTGGAGTGCTAACTAGTGGACCGGGGCTCCAGGTGGGCTGGCGGTGAATGTTGTCCTCCCCTGGGCTTGCCCAGCAGTCAGCCCTATTGTTTCTGAGAGGCCAGTGTTAGCTAGATAAGCCCCTGCCACTATCTTTGACCCTGGGCCAGAGGACACTGTCCAGGCCCCTCAGTGATTCTAGTGGTGTGGTGGCCACCTAGTTCCTTCTAGACTGTTGGGCTCCTCCAGGCATCTCTTGTGGATCCATATTAGGAGGTAGGGATAGTTCCATTCTAAAACCACAGGGAAGAACTGGGGAGAACATCCTTCCTGCCTTCTTTAAGCTAATGTCTGAGTGGCATAAAAGCAGAATGGTACAGCTCTTATGGGCTGGTCGCCAGAGGCTGTGCATGTACCCTTGATGCCAGATCTACGCCCCCTCCTCCCTGCCATTGTACCTTAGGCTCCTAGGTCACTGAGTTTCTCATTTCTCTAATGAGGTATGGCATTGGTTGTCTCTATTGCCCCAAGTGACCAAGTTCAAGTGGAGACAGTACCAATGCCCTGAAGCACAAAACAGTAGTTTTGTTGAGTAAGAATTTCATTCTCCAGTTTCTTCTGTTTTCAGTTAAGGGCAAAAGCCAGGGTTTGACTCAGGAGGAGGAAGGAAAAGTGGGTTTAGCTGAAGAGTTGTGGGTCAGGAGAGGTATTTGGGATTCAGATTCCAGCCAAGAGGCAAATGTGGCCTTACTTAGGAGCTGAGCCTTAACCAGCACCTACTATGTTCCAGGCATAGGAACACAAAGATGCCTTTCACCTGGCTTCTCTTTAGAAGAGCTAATAATGGTCTAGAGAGGAAGGAAGGCACGCAAGCAGTTTTAGTCCTGCATGGTAAGCACCACGAAGCCTGTGTGCATGGGATGCTATGGAAGAGACTTTAGCCCAACTGGTAGTTCCGGGCAGACTTTCTGGAGGAGGTAACCTTAAACTGAACTTGCCAGTTGAAGAAAGGTGCAACAGGAATTCCAGACAAATGTTTGTCCTGCAGATTGAGGATAACTACGTGCCTGGCGCTGAAAAGTACACAAAAGCGTGGGAAACATAAAACAGGAAACTATACACGTCGTGTCAAAAGCTGTGAGCACTTAAGCCTTTCTAGGCGATTGCATTCTGGGACGTGTCAAGAGATAAAGCTGGAGAGAGAAGCAGGTCATAAAAAGATTTTAATTTGCCTTTATTGTTTTATTGGTTGACTATTTCTACAGTGCCACGTCTTATCTAAGCATCTTGGCCACATTTTCTTATTTTATCCTCAAAGAAATTCTCCAGGCAGTTATTTCTGCTTTATTAATGGGATTGAGGCATTCAGAGGAATTAACTTGTCCAAGATCACACAGCTAATAAAGTAACCGGCAGAGTCAGGATTCGAAGCCAGATCTGTTGACCCCAAAGCTCAAGCAGGCCAGAGAGTGAAGAGCTATGATGTTGGTGCACAAGCCCTTTGAAGACCTTGTGACTTATCTTCAAAGGCGAGAGGAAACCAGAGAACGGTGCACTGAGCAGGGAGTAACGTGAAAGATGAAGCCGATGCCATTTCCTCCAGAGCCCTTTACTCCTTTGTCCCCCTGTCCCCTCCCTCGGGGCCCCGCAGGCCAAGGCTGCTGCTCTGCTGAAATGGCCTCACACCTGGGACAGGTGGCGCCTGCTGCGTTTCTTCAGATCATTGTTAACTTGCTCGGGGAAGGTGTCACCCCTTGAAACACTGTAGAACTCTCAAGAGTTAAAACTGTTTGGCTCTTCTTTGTCTCTTTTCCTTCAAAGAATGTTCTGCTCTTCCCCAGAGGAGATCAAAATAGAGCTTTCAGTGTTTGTGAGGGGAAGAAGAGGGTTTTGTTTCATCTGAAATTTCTCCTCCTCATTCTGTAGAAGCCTGTTCCTTACCGCAGTTGAATATTCCTTCCATTCCATGTTTTCTCACCAAGGAATCTCAAGAAACCCAATCGCACTGGAAAATGTTACAAAACACCCTCTGTTGGAGCCATGAAAGGAGTTTGTCTTCGGGCTCCCCACCCACTTCCAGCTGTCAGCCGCCCTGGCTCGGAAGGGCCTGGCCCGGCGGGCGGCCAGCCAGGGGCTGCGGGGGCCCTGTGGGGTCTCTGGAGCTTCCAGAGTGGGTTCCTGGAGGTCCCAGGCTGTGGATGGACCTGCCTGCACACACCCACTCCTCCCCTGGCCCCGACCAAGCTGGTGGCTTTGGGGAGGTTTGTATAAACCCTCAGAGAAAGACTGACTGTGGATTTGAATACAAACAATGATGAAAAAGCCAGTATTTATCGAGGCACTAAATGCATTGCAAAGGTCCATATTTGATCCTCACAGCAACACAGAGGTCAGTACTATTTCTACATACACTTCAGCCCCCTATACTATAGATGAGAAAACTGAGGTTTAAGAAGGCCATGGAAGTTGCCTGTGGCCGCTTGGTCTGTAAATGACTGGGAGAATCTGTCTCCACAGCAGGACCTGTGTTACTGGTAGGTTCCCTCTGTGTGGGACTCTGCTGCTCACAGCCCTTTCTGTCTTTCCTCCTCCCCAGAGCCTCAGATAATGGGCAGCTTAGTTGGTGAGTTACCCCACCTGCCAAATGAGGAAACAGGTTCAGGGCTAAGAGACTAGGGGGCTGGGTGACTGGTACCTGGGCACTCAGGTTCCTCCCGATGCAGTGCCCTTCCCACCCCAGCCTGGCCTCTGTGACTGGATCCCTGTCTTTCAGAGAGGGGCATTCACATCTGTGAGGGAGACTGCAGAGAGGACTGCTCATTTGCTTCAGGTTTTATGGTCACCAGAGGCCGACCAGAACATTCGCTCGCTCTCACCCCTGCCAAGGTTATGAGCGAAGGACTTCCCTGCCCCTTGAGGGGAGGCTGTGGAGCAGTCCATTTCTCCTGGGAAGGTCAGCTCAGAGCACCAGAGCTGATTATTAAATTTTCAGGAATTTTATGAGCTGCTTATTAAACAGCCAGTTTAAAAAATTAAACTATATAAACCTACAATTAAATTTAAAACAAAGGTAATAAACACTCAAAATGGATCATTTGCTAATTCTTTTAGTACATGTTACTACTGTCTATGCCCTTGAGGTTACTTAAATCTGTATATCAGTATGGTGGAACTATTATATAATGGCATTTTCTACATAATGGCAAAGAAGATATATTGTCACTGTGCATCTCTTCCCAACTCTGTTCAGTGACATCACATTGACAGCTTGAAATTGGTGATGGTGGTGGGATCAGCAGACACCACAAATCAGGGCTAATCACCACCCCCTGCACCACAGAGCTGGTTAAACATTTCTTTATTGTCACATCACTGGTTAAGGACAGTATGAGCCTCAAAGGGTGACTGTGGCAAAGACCTCGCAGCTTTGCCAAAGACCTGGGCTTCCTTCTGCATAAGGAGATAGAGTTTATTCGCTTATTACTGGGCCAATTGGCGAAATGATTTAGAGCATTTGATTGAGACCTTGTGTGTCTAACTGTCTACCTGTCAGGTGCTGATACGCCGATAAAGAACACAAGAAGGTTCTGTCTTGAACTCCAGAGATGCAGAGGTGGACAGTGTCCCTGAGGGACACCACACCCATGTCAAGCCCAGGAACATGCCAAGGCTCAGTACCAAGGAACAGAAGCTGAGTGCTAAAGAGGGACAGTCACGGTGGCCGGGAGTCATGAGAAACGGGTCTGAGCAGATTTAGGCCAGTGGGGAAAAGGCCTTCCTCCTTGGGCAGGAGTCAGAGTTCATGAGGTCATTTTCTGAAGGACACTCAGCTTTTCTGAAAGGTACTCTCCGCGGCCACACTTCCTGAAAGCACTTCTATGTGACCCCCGGGACGGGTAGGAAAGCATGGTTGCCTCCGCCTCGTCCATCACCGAACCGTGGGTTCTGGTCCCAGCCCTGCTGCTAAGTAGCTGTGCGACTTGGGGCAAGTCACTCACCTCCCCCAGTGGCTCTCAGTTTCCTCATCTTCAAAATGAAGAGTTAGTCTCTCATTTCCCTGCCACTGAATGTTCTGGTTCAATAGTTGGAGACTGGATGTTTTCTATCCCAGTTCGACTCACCACTGCTTCTACAGAGGACACAGGCCTTCTGCTAATTGTTTATCTGTTCATCACTAGTCTGCAAAATGCCTTTCAAATTCTGAACAAATTTGAAATACTTAGCTCTCCCGCAGCCAATCCTCTGGTTGAGCTGAGGGTAGCTTGGCTCTAGTCCAGCAGCCAGCTGATGGGGGAAGAGGAGGCTGGGAGAGGGAAGAGGGTAGCCTTCAGTTTAGCCTTTCTCTTCAGCTCACGTGGTGCTAGCGTCTCTCCCAAGCTGCACGTGCTGTGGGCTCTTCAGCAAGGTCCCAGAGTAACTGGCTGATGACGGCCAAGACTGAGCTGGGGGGATTGTCAGGAGTGGTCCACCACCCCTGGATAACAAAGCTCTTTGAAGGAAGGAGGGCTGCTGTAATTGGAAGCCTTGTCCTCATCTTGTAGGGTCTACCTTGGTCTTTTCTCTCTGAAAACGTAGCCAGGCAGGGTCTCAGCCTTGCCCTGCTGGTCTTTCCAGAGCCTTCTGTCTAGTCAGAGGGGAAGGGTTGGGTTGATGATCTGCCCCTGGTCTGGCTGGCGCCAGGGAGCTGGGGACGGGGCCTCTCTCCAGGTTAAAGGGCAAGGGCCAGTTTCTTCTGGGGTGCCTCAGGACATTTTTCATCTGCGGACTGGCCAATGGCCAAGGTTTAAAGATGCTGATTTCAAGGTTTGAAGGAGTCTGGGCTCCATTTTCAAGTGAGGAGCCTTTCATGGACTTCCTGGGGTTTTTGAGTAGGGAGAAGGGGCGGAACCAGGCGCTGCAGCAGAAGACAGCTGTATAAGCGCTTTCCTGGCAGTGTTTACCCCAGGGAAGGACGAGGGAAAGGGGACGAAGACAGGACGGTAGTGGCAAATCAAGTCTGGGGGTTACGTACACACCCCCAAAGCCAAACCTGTGAGGCACTCGCAGGGAAGCCTGTTTGGATCAAAACAAACAGTATTCGTTGCTCTACTTTCAACATGTAAACTCAACCTTGCCCCCTCTGGCCATTTCCACTGCTGCTGCCGTGGTCTAAGGCTCCCCCCCGCCCCACTCCCTCTGCAGACCACTCTCCATGTAGCAGCCAGGGTGATCGTTCAGATATACAGAGCATAGAGCGCTGCACTTACATGTTTAAAACCCTCTAAGGACTTCCTATCATATTTGGAATAAAAACCCAACCCCTTTCCTGCTACTACTTCCTACTCACAAAGACCTCTTGCAACCTGGGCCCCGTCTCCCACTCTGACCTCACAGGGGACCACTCTTCCCTTCATTGGCCTCTCCCACCTGGAGACCTTCTCACCTGTGGCTTCCTCAGCAGGGAACACTGTCCCCACAATGGCCACACCTTCCCCGCCTCCTTGTTTAGAGCGGCCACCCCCCACCTCTGCCATTCTCTCATCACATCACACAATGTAATTGACTTCATAGCACTAGTGAGTCTCTGGAATTCCTGTTTGTTAGCCCTCACTAGAAAGTAGTCTTCGTGAGACCAGGGAGTGCAAGTGTCCCGCAATAGCGAATGGCACATAATAGGTGCTCAACAAGATATCTGTTGAAAGGATGAGGGAGTAAATGAATAAATGAATGAGCTGCTCACGGACTTTCTGAAGAAAATAGTTTATGCACATCACTGCTACAGGCTGGAAAAGAGGGTGGGGTGGGCTGGGAGGAGGGGGATGGAGGGAAAGGTGGGGGAAGCACCTCTAATTCTGCACTGTGGGGCCAGACAGGGTGGAGTCAGGGGTGTTAGGTAAGGCCTTTAGGTGCTAGCCTCAGCCTGGGCTTCCCTCCAGGCCTGGCGCACCTTGATCTTCACTTTGAAAGGATCAATCAGAAAGACCATCTTGGGGTTGCCTTCCAGGGAGGGCAGCTGCCCATCATCTGGCACGTCCAGCTCGAACCTCTGCAGCAACCAGGACATGAAGAGGAAGAGCTCCTGGCGGGCCAGGACTTCACCCACGCAGGAGCGGGGGCCTGCTCCGAAGGGCATGTAGCTCAACGATGGTGAGATGAGCTGGCTCCCCGTTGAATCCAAGAAGCGCTCTGTAGGCCAGGGGAGGCCCCAGCCAGGGCCGGGGCAGGAGTAAGCAGAGGCATGCCTCTGCCCAGGCTGAAGGGGAGACAAGACCCTCCCCGGGGAAGCCCAGCCTGAGGAGAGATACAGTCCTGCTCTTGGGTACCCCCTAATGACACAAAGGAAAGGAAATATTCAGTAAAGATGGAAAAGAGGCGGTATTAACAGACGAAAATGCTACCCTCCAAGGCGAGAGGGGGCAGACTTAATGGGAGATAGATGCCTAGATGACTTCTTAGGGGAGTCAGTTTGCAGTTGGTTGGAAGGAGAGAGTGGGAAACACAGCTGTGAAGAGTTTGGGTCAGTCTACGGCAGGATGGGGCGTCAACAGGTCCCTGAAGTTGGAGCCAGGAGTTTTCCAGCAGCAAGTTTGGCAGAGAGAAGGGGTGCTGGGGTGGTGGAGCACAGAGTCCAGGCTGGCTGTGTGGCCCAGGGAGCAGGACAGGACAGGGACTTACCGGGCATGAACTGGTCTGGCTGGTGCCACTCCTTCTCATTGTGATGCAGTGCCCACAAATTGATGACAACCTCTGTGCCCTTGTCAATGGCAAACTCTCCAATGCTGCTCCAGACAGGGAGAGGAAAAGGAGATCTGGGACATTGTCCTCCCCTTCCTGCTCAGCCCCAAGCCCCCACATTCCTCCACCCTGGGGGGAAGCGCCCTGTACTCCCTTATGCCCACTCACTCATCTTCTGCTGAGCTTCTGCCAGATCAAATCTGAACCCAGCCCTTCTCCAGCCCTTTCCTCTCAACAAGAGCTTATGTATGAACATTCGTGTACATGGACATGCGTGTCTGTCAGGGTATGTGGATGTGGATGTGCATTTGGAGCTGGTGCATGCATGTATGTGCTGCAGCTGCTGGATTGGATAGAAACATGGAGTGCCCGGTCTTTCATCGCAGACCATATGTCTCCACGGGCAGCAGGCAGCTTCTGAGGGAGGTTAGCAGATCCGTCGGTTAGTCAGTGGGTGTCAGTGGGTGGTGGGGACGTTGAGCGGCAGGGCCAGGGTGGGATGCTTGATAGTAGTCAGTGGTTGGCTGACTCTGGGTTGACTAGCACATAGGGACAGTGTGGAGGGGGATCCAGGTGGGCTGGCAGCGGTGTTGGATGCATCATGGGGCTGGCTGTCATTGGGAGGGGAGGCACACCTGGAGTCAATGTTAGCCTTGTGAGGGATGAGCAGAGGGGCCACGGGCCTGATGCGAAGCACCTCTCGGATGGTGGCCTCCAACAGGATGAGATGGCTCCGGTCGCTGATAGTTGGTGTACGGCTGAAACCTATATTCTGGTCAATCTCCTCGTGGATCTTCTTCTTCAACTGAGGGCCAGAGGAGGGTATATATGACCAGTGTGCTTAAGCCCCGGAGAAGCATGGGCTTAGAAGAACCCAACTGTCATGTCCAGAAGAGCCTGTCCAGACATTTCCCAGCGATGGCTCTGAGCCCAGGCTCTGCTTCCAAAAGATGGGGCAGCTCCACTCTGGGACCAGAGCGAGCCACTGCTTGGGGAAGGGGCAGGGCAGGCCTAGTCTTCCTGCACAGAAGGCCTGAGGGTATTAACTCCCTCTCTCTGGGGCCTAGAGGTTGGGCTGGCCGGGGTCTAGGGTAGACGGGAAGGCAGGAGTAGGGAGAAGCCCACCTGAGGATTGTGCAGCAGGAAGGCCACAATCCACTTTACCACAGAGGCAGTGGTCTCCACACCGGCCCCAAAGATGTCCCCTACAGTGGCAAGAATGTGTTTATCTGAAAGCTTCTTTGAATCCTGGTCCGGGTCACTGTTGTTGTTATCCGAGTTCATCTTGGCTTGGATCAAAACGTCCAGCATGTTGGTGGTAGAGTTGCTCCTGAATTTCTCCTGGTCGGGCGAGGTTGGGAGACAGTGATAAGGAAGGAGCCCTATTTGCAACAGCCCTGCCATACTCCTGCCCAGACTAGAGACAGCAAGGCTCCTCCTGCTTGCAAGTGGAGTGGGGCCGGGTGGGACCTATGAGCTTGTGGAGGTGGAGGCAGCAGTGGGCCCTCTTTAAGTTTGAGGGGGAGGGTGGCTCCCTTCTGGGATCCTTTTCAATTCCTCACTTTCCCACTCCCATTCATGAGGTCAGTTTTTATTGTGCACCTGCTAAGTGCCAGGCTGTCTGCTAGGTTTTGGAGATGTTAAGTGTCCAAAATGGCCCCCAACTCTGCTCTCATGACTCTTAACCTAGTTCCAATTCTCATCTGCTCCGTTACCTACCTTGTATTTTTCCATTATTCCATTCAGCAGATCATTTCGCATCCTAACACACTTCCTCAACATTTCCAGGCTTTTGTTGGGGAAAATCTGGGGAGTAAAAAGAAATGTCAAATCCATCCCTCTTCTATTTCGCTTTTTCAGCTGCCAGAATCCCTGGAGGCAGATCCTAGCTTTCTGTCCCTGAAGAGTTCCCACTCCAACCCTAACCTTCAGCCAAAAGGGAAGGCAAGATGGGGACACAGAATGGGATCATTACGACAACTAGGACTATTCCAAACAAGGGGGGAGGGAGTGGTCTCCACTTCCCCTTCTCCTTCAGTCAAACATCACACGCTGACTGTGCTGTGTGCCCAGCCCTTAGGGGTTAGGCAGACTCGAGCCTTAGCCTTGAGCAAGCTCTTTAACCTCACTAAGGCTGTCATCTCATCTGCACAATGGGGATAATAACACCTCCTTCCAAGGGGAATTCAGCAATTAATACACATAGAAAGCTTGACGCTGGCACATTAGGTAGTTAGAAAATAGACGAGAGCCATCATCAGCAGTATTAAGATGTGTGATTAAAAGGCAAAACCTACTTCAGTAGAGAGTGGCAAAGGTTTTGAGGGGCAGAGGAGGTAGAGGTCACTGTGGCTGAGGGGTCAGGGAAAAGACTGGCTTGGAGCTGGACAGGAAAAGGAAGGAAGAATTGGCGACACCGTCAGGGTCTGCTGGGATCTGAAGGAGGGGCCCGGCCGTGTCCTCACCTGCAGCCAGGGGAATGTGTCTACCAGACTGCTGTTGTCCAGATTCTCCAGGATGCCTTCATTATATTTCTGTATCACTGTCAGCTCGGGGTCCCCGTACTTGTAGGAGTTGTTGAAGCAGATCAAACAGATTATGTTGGTTATCGCCAGGAAGACAGGCAAGGAAATATCTATGGACTGTCCGTCATAGGTGACCAGCATGTCACACAATACACTGATTTCCTGACATACTGAAGGGAGAGAGGGCAGGAGGGTGGGAAACGAATCAATCAGCGCCTTTCCCCCCCACCCCCAGTTCCCTCCCAGCCAGAACAGGGACAGGTAGCAGGTGGCCACTAGATGGCAGCAGTAGCCAAGAAAAGGCCGGACTGGGCCGTTCGTAACCCTCTCCCCTCCCCAGCCCTCTTCTCCCCCAGCCTCAGGGCCCAGCCTGGCACTCACTGATCTTCTCTAGTTTCAGGTTGCCATCCTTGAACAGGGCAAAAGTGGCCAGCACCAGCTTCCGATGCAGCTGCCAGTGGGTGCCGGAGTCAGCGAAGGCGATGCCCTTTCGGTTGTTCGACAGGATGTCTAGAGAGGCCTTTGGAAAGCAGGCAAGGCTGTAGGAATCCCACGCCATGCACCCCACCCTTGCCCTGGGCCTCCTGGACCTGCTCCCCTTCCTGGGGGAGAAAGCAGGTACCTGCCATGCTGACTCCACCATGGATGGGAGGTCTCGGCAGCACAGGCCCTAAGGCCCCCTGCTCCCAGTTCCATCAGAGGGACACACAGTGAGGAGGTAGAAAGAGCCCTGAAGTAGAATGCAGGAGTCCTGGGGTTCAGTCCTCTGATAGGGTGACCTCTGGGTCTCTTTTCTCATCAGCCGCTGACCAGGGGATAATCTCTCAGAATTGTGCCTGTCCTGGGGTAGGGAGCAGGCCAGCTTGTAGAGATCAAGGACTGCGCAGACCACTGTCTTTCCCTGGGTTCTCTGGGAAGTGCTACAGCTCATCTCGTTTTTGTTTCCCCTTCCATTGCAAGCCTGTACACCCAACCACAAGCCCACGTCTGGAGACTGCAACAGTTTTGTCCACCCAGTCAGGCCTTGGGCCAAGTGGCCTCCTCCTAGAGGTACCCCCAAAGCATAAGGGTCCAAAGCCTCCCTTTTCAATCCCTGACCCCCAAGCCCCACCTGATTAGACTCCTCCATCCTCTCTGCCCTGGAGAGGAACATAGTAGAGGTGGGTGCTGGGAGGGGGGATCCAAGTGGGTTTCTGGATGGTTAGTACCACCCCCCACCGCCAGGAGCACAACAGCAAGCTCTGTAGTATCATTAGCATCGCTGAAATGCCGCTGTAGGTCAGCCCCCATCACCACCTAGTGGGCTAGAGCAGCTGGCGACAGCTCCAGGGAAACAGCAATCTCAGCCTTCAGGAGCCAGGCCACTTCTCCCATGCAGGACGTGCTCACTATCCCCATTTTCCAGGAAGAGTAACATTAATACTGGCTATTTTTGGAGCACTTACTGTTCCGGGTGCTGAGCTAAGTGCTTTATATGCACCTTCTCAGTTCTTTGGAGATGTGTAGGCCTCCAGAGACTATCATCCCATTCAGGGGCAGGATGGACCCCTCAGGCCACTGCTGTCACCCCACCCCACATCCTGGGCAGCCCAGTAGAGGAGGCCTTCCTTTAATTCTTCCTGCCTAGTGTAGAGGCTGGGTGGAGTCTGAGGAGTTGCTCCCCTCCCAGCACCCCACTGGTCTGGTTTTGGAAGAATTACAGGTTGTTGGAGCTGGAAGGGTCATTCCAGCCACAGTCTGGCTGAAGACCTTAACCCCCCAGGGGCTGGTGAGGGAGGGGAAGATTGGCACTGCTTACCACTTGGGGCCGCCCAGAGAAATCCTTGCCCTTCTTAACAAGCACCTCCTTGGCCAGCTGGTAGTGGCCGACAACCACTAGAGTCTTGGGACCCATACGAACAGAATAGATGGGGCCGTATTTTTTCTGCAGCTTGAAGAAGTTGACATGCTGATGGCCATGTCTGGGGAGGAACGGCAGGCTGCCCACCAGGGGCAGAGACGGGAGGCTCTTGGGATACTTGGCACCAGGGCACCTTACCTTGGGCCAAAAGAAATAGGCTAGGGTGAGCAGCAAGAGAGCCACAAGCTCCCACATGGTGGCTGGGTGCTGGCAGGCAGGATGGAAGAGCCGCAGCGACTCTAGGGTATGAGGAGGCTGTTTTAAGGGCTGCTTCACCTTGACTTGGTGTTATCTCTTGCCTTGTGAAAGTTTATCCTGGAGCAGAGCCAGGCCTGAGCCTTCTCAGGACAGAGAGAAAGGGAGTGCAGTCCTCCTCAAGGGCTGGCTTGCCTCCAGGGCGAACTCCAGGAGGAGGAGGTAGGTAAGGGAGGACTGCCAAGCCCCCTCCCTGGAGCTCCCCATCCATGGATGACCCCAGAGTGCACCAGAAGCAAATGGTATCTGGGTTAGCAACCAAGGCTTGGGACTCTCCATGTTGTAAAAAACCTGGATTTTACATGGATAGATGACAGAGTCAGGAGGGTTACGAATGCCGAAGATATTTTATCTAGTCTTATTATTTCACAGCTAAGGAAAGTGAGAACTTCAAAAGTAAGGTCACACAAGATAGTGATGGCAAGAACACAGATGTCCTAACTCCTATTTTGCTGGTCTTTCTAGAGGCAAGGAAGTGTAGGGGTTGAGAGCACGGGCCCAAGAGTCAGATAGGCTTGGGTTCAAAATCTAGCTTGGACACTTTCTAGCTATATGACCTCGGGTGAATTATGTAACTTAATTAACTTTTTTTGTTTTTGTATTTAGACAAGGTCTCACTCTGTCAGCAGAGCTAGAGTGCAGTGTCCTCTTCCCAGCTCACTGAAACCTCAAACTCCTAGGCTCAAGCAAACCTCCTGGCTTAGCCTCCCAAGTAGCTGGGTCTGCAGGTGCACGCCACCACACCTGGCTAATTTTTTAATTTTTTGTAGACTCGGGGTCTTGCTATTGCCCAGACAAACCCCAGCAAGGAGCAGAAATTCCATCTCCCACTTTTGTGAGTCTCCATCCATGAGTCCTGGTTGCCTGTCTGATGATCTATCTTTTCTATAAAGATTGACACCAAGAATGTGCACTCCCTTGGGGCTGTGACTTCATCTCGTAATATCAAATCATTGATAAATACTGAATGAGCCACTGAAAGACTCCAGCAGAAGAAGAGGATAGTACCTGTCAGGAAGGTCTACTAATAAGAGCTCAGAAAAACTAGGGACCCCATTTTGTTACAATAATAAGAATATAGTACAATATCTAATGAGTACTTACTTTGTGCCTGGCAGCACTTTCACGTGCATTATCTCATTGAACAGATTAAATATCATGACAATCACAACAACCCTGAGAAGTAGATCCCACTGTTATTCCCATTTACAGAGGGGGAAACCAAAACCTAAAAAGGTTAAATAAACATAAGGTTACCACATCACACAACAATTCCACTCCTAGGTATATACTTAAAAGAATTGGAAACAGGGGCTGGGGGCTGTGGTTCATGCCTGTAATCCTAGCACTCTGGGAGCCTGAGGCAGGAGGATTGCTTGAGGTCAGGAGTTCAAGACTAGCCTGAGCAAGAGCAAGACCCCATCGCTACAAAAAATAGGAAAATTAGCTGGGCATGGTGGTGCTCACCTGTAGTCCCAGCTACTTGGGAAGCTGAGACAGGAGGATTTCTTGAGCCCAGGAGTTTGAGATTGCAGTGAGCTATGATCATGCCACTGCACTCTAGCCTGGGTGACAGGGTGAGACCTTGTCTCAAAAAAATAAATAAATAAAATGAAAGACTTGTGAGAAAGATTGATTTATTTAAGAGATTCATTATATTAATGGATATCTTGGTGTTCACCCATTCTTAGAATGATACTATTAATACCTTGTCCAGAGTGTCTTCATGTAGTGTAGAATTGAATTCTCTTTGTTATTCACTTAGGATTTTCTTTCTTTCTTTTTTTTTTTTTTGAGACAGAGTCTCACTCTGCTGCCCGGGCTAGAGTGAGTGCCGTGGCGTCAGCCCAGCTCACAGCAACCTCAAACTCCTGGGCTCAAGTGATCCTACTGCCTCAGCCTCCCGAGTAGCTGGGACTACAGGCATGTGTCACCATGCCCGGCTAATTTTTTCTATATGTTTTTAGTTGGCCAATTAATTTCTTTCTATTTATAGTAGAGACGGGGTCTCGCTCTTGCTCAGGCTGGTTTCGAACTCCTGACCTTGAGCAATCCGCCCGCCTCGGCCTCCCAGAGTGCTAGGATTACAGGCGTGAGCCACTGTGCTATTCGTTTTTTTGTTTTTTTTTGCGTTTTTTTTAAGATTATTAGGACTGTCAAACCAGCTCAAACTGGAAAAAAGTTGTCTTATTCTCAGGTCCCACATTACCTGTGGGATACAGTAGAGGCGGTGGGCAGCGAGCAAATTTCCATGAGTGGGATTTCTGAAATATTAGAGCATCATCTGGAATTTTTTCATTTGAACTTTTTTTTTTTTTTTTTAGCCAGAGTATCCCTCTGTTGCCTGAGCTAGAGTGCCATGGCCTCAGTCCAACTCACAGCAACCTCAAACTCCTGGGCTCAATCGATCCTCCGGCTTTAGCCTCCCAAGTAGCTGGGACTACAGGCGTGTACCACCACCTCGCCCAGCCAATTTTTTGTTTCTATTTTTAATTCGCTGGCTAACTTTTTCTATTTTTAGTAGACACGGGAGTCTCACTCTTGCTCAGGCTGCAGGCTGGTCTCTAACTCCTGACCTCAAGCAATCCTCCTTCCTCAGCCTCCCAGAGTGCTAGAATTACGGGCATGAGCCACCACGCCTGGCCCAAATGAACTTTAACGAAACAATCATCATGTATCTAACGTGGCAATTAAAATGTTTGGATATAGAGCACAGAAGTTTATCCTCCTCACCATAAAGACAGAGAGTGGAGGTGGGGATTTTCATTTCCGCTAGTTTCCTTTGCATGTGCCGTATGACATTTCTAAAGGTTTGAAGACTCAGCGGCCTTTGCAATACACTCTTATTAACAGCTCTCCCGTTGCATCTGGATGTGAACATTTTACGTGGAAAGATCTTGTGGAAAGGTCCTATTACAGGATACCGTGTACATCTTTTGTTTTTTCTGCTCCACACTCATTCCTTTGAGGTAATCCTCTAATCTTCGTCCTTCTGGTAGGCTGCTAATTGTGGGTTCCCACCGCTGACTAGACAGGTGGGCATATCATCTGTAACAGGCCAACCAAACTCTGACCAGGGAATGTTAATGTTGACAGGAAGCACACAAGTACTGCAGGGGGTTGAACTTGACGATCCGCTGGCAGCAGCCTACGTAGGAAGCACACAGATTCCCAGTCCTGAGATCTAGACTTTTCCGGTTGGTTCAAGATCTTCTCAAGGCCCAAGTGTTGAATTCCTCTTTCTATACTAACCAATAAACTTTGTGCAGCAACAAGGTATGGAGGCAGCCCAAGGCCAAATTAGTTTAATTTAATAATGATCGTATGAAAGATACTTCATCAATAATATATCCTATTGACTTATTAGCTAGGCAACAGTTTAAAAGTTTGACCATTCTCAAATCTGGTGAGGAAGCAAGATTGGATACAACCTAGTTGTTTATTTAATTTTTTTTTTTTTTAGAAACAGGGTCTCACTCGTGCTCAGGCTGGTCTCCTGAGCTCAAGCTATCCTCTCATCTTGGCCTCCCAGAGTGCTAGGATTACAGGCGTGAGCCACCGTGTTCTGCTGGATACAACCTGTTTAAAGGGCAACAGTAACATCTATCCAAATCAAAATTGTGCAAATCCTTCGACCTAGCAGTTATACTTCCAGGCAGTCATCTTAGAGAAACACTTGAGTAAGTGCTTAAAAATCTGTTCCTTCCCTTGTTATGGTAAATGATCTAATCATCCGACAGGGTGCTGGTTGGATAAACTGTGGAATGTCCATGTAATGCACATAAATGTAACATATGAAAAAATGGATTAGATCTGTATGTGCTGATATGGGAAAAGATTTTCATAAATACATAGAGGAATGAAAAAAATAAGCTGGAGAATAGAACACATGGTTAAGACACCATTTTTTAAAGAACAAGGTGTGCTGAAAGGTGACATCATCACTTTCCCTAACTCCCAAAGCTAATTACTCTGTACCCCCTTGTGCTGAGTTATTTTTCTTTAGAGTACTCATCCCCATTGGACACAGTCTTTGTTTATTGTTTGTAGAAAGCTCCATGTGTACGAGGACTTTATTCAAGGCTGTATCCTCAGCTCCTAAAACATTTCAAGTATTAAATAATTATTAACTTAAAAAAAAATATTCAGATGAACTGTTCCACCAAGAAAAAAATAACAAAAAATAAAAACAGAAGCAAAGAAGAAAATGTCAATTGAAAAATAAAAAAATATGGATGACACAGAAACGCACACATGTATTTTCAGAAACTTGTATGTATTTCAAACAATGCGGACTCAAGAGAATAAATTCTCCATGAGCCGATACTAAATGTAGGTGCAGCTAAAATATCCTAAAAACGTTTGCATAGTCCTCTTCCGGCTGGCAAAGCAGCTTTACTTCGAGAGTCCCGTTTGGTCCTGATGACATCACTAGCGTCACTGCGGGATACACAAAAAAACGGAGATAATTAACAGACGTTCGCACTGCACGGTTTGCCCGAGTCCCCCTTTCAGTGAACGGTCTCAAGCCTGGTCAGCTCATTCCGATTGTATTCTCCAGACTGCCAATTTTCCGAACACTGCAGAGGGTCTGCATCCCTCGTTCGAGAACGTTCTCCCCCGCACCCTCCTTCCAAACGCAGCGGGAGCCCGACGACCGCAAACCAGAGCCGCCTCCGCCGAGACGCCGCGCCAGCGTCCCTCGAGGCCCGTCCGGCCCCGCCCACGTGCGCGGCCGCCAGGCGCCGGAGGCCCCGCCCCCTTTCCCAAAAGCCCCCGCGGCAGGCCGCGGCCGCGCTAAGATGGCGACTCCCATGCATCGGCTCATCGCCCGGAGACAGGCGTAAGTAGTGCGGGTCCGACGGGGCCCGGGCGGGCCGGGGGCGGGGAGACGCGCGGCGGCGGGCGGGTGTCGGAGCCCTTGTGGGGGCCCGCGGAGGACGGCCGAGTCTCGGCGGGCCCGGGCCCGGGAGGTAAGCGTGCTGACCGCAGAAGGCTGGCGTTTTTTTCCGGGGCACCGTCGCGCGCGAGGTCCGCGCGGTGGGACGGAGCCGGGTCGGACGGGAACCGGCGCGCTCGCCCTCCCCGGAGGGGAGCCCCGGGAGCTGGGCACCGGGCGGCCTGCGCCGCTCCGCCAGCCCCACGCGTGGGCGCGGGTGGCCCGAAGCCGCGGCCCGGCGCCCCGTCCCCGCGACGTGAGCGTGGCGCTCGCGGCGACTTGCAGCCCGGCGGGCTCTTTCTGTGCCCTTCTGGCGGCTTCGTTAGCGGCAGCCCGACCTCGCTGCCGACCGTGTCACTCCGTGCCGCCCGTTCTCTCAGTAAGTATTAGTCGATGTTTAGTACCTGCTGCCCAGAGCTCGAATGCGGGTGTAAGGAGAAGCGGATGTCCCGGACCAGAACCCCCGCCTTCGCCTCGAGAGCGTTTACTTTCTAACGGTGAGAACAGACAATGAACGAAACGCGTTAAGTCGGTGCAGCGGTGAGAGCGCGGACGGAGATGAGCGGCTGTGGCGACGGAAAGGGGGCAGGGTCCGCTGCAGGCGGTGAGACTGGAAAGGCGTCTCCGGGGAAGCGGCGTTTGAACAGAGATCGACAGGGCGAGAAGGGAGCCGGTCGCGGGAGGATTCGGGGAAAGAGCATCCGGACAGTGGCATAAACGTTTTGAGTCTGGGAGGAGCTTAGTTTTTAAGAAATGAAAGCTGGTCATTGCGCCCGACGGGCAAGAGAGAGTGGCACAGGAGATTTACAGTGGACAGGTGACGCACGGGTTATCGCAGATGCCCCTTCCCTGTAAACCCTTTTTTCTGCCAGCTTGCACATCCAAACAGCGTCTGCCAGTTTTTCATTCAGCATTTCACACCGTCACCATTCACATGCCTGGAACATATGGCTCACAGTCTAACATGTTTGTTTATATTTCTTTTTATTTTTTTTATTCCTTGTCTCCATCCACTCTACCTCTTAGGCTTGATGAGAAGAGTTCCTTGCATGTATGATAAAGACTTGGGAATCAGAGTAGTAGGCTTGGTGGAGGAAGAAGGCTTTGAAATCAGACACTTCTGAGATCAAGAATGGTGTAACCGGTGGGCACCTTGTAATCCTAGCACTTTAGGAGGCTGAGGCAGGAGGATCGTTTGAGAGCAGCTTCAGCAAGAGACCTCACCTCTATTAAAATAAAAATTTTAAAAATGGGTGGGGTACGGTGGCTCATGCCTGTAATCCTAGCAGTCTGGGAGGCTGAGGTGGAAGGATTGCTTGAGCTCAGAAGTTTGAGGTTGCAGTGAGCTACAGTGAGGCCACTGCACTCTATGCAGACAGAGCAAGACTCTGGAAAAAAAGAAAAGAAAAGAAGAATGGGATGATAATACTTAAGAGGAGTGCTACATGATGTCACCAGGGTCCCATGTCTCCTCCTCTGTCTCTCTCAGGCTTGCTCTTTCGGTTGTTGGCTCCATACTAGGATAAGGTCTCTCCGTTGGTTGTTGGCTCCATACTTGGATAAGGTCTCTCCCTAGATGGCTAAAGTATCTAGGGTCCTCTATATCTTTTCAGCTTCACTTTGATTGCACTTCTTTGTTCTAGATTGGATTACACTCCCCACCCTGAATCATGGCCATGGGATTGTTAACTTCTGATTGATTTAGTCACTTCATTCTCCTCCCAGTACAATTGAATGGGTGACCATAAACCAATGAAGAGCTGGGTAGGTAGGTCAGAGGAGGTAAATGTGTGCTAGATTGGCAAAACCAACCAGTGTCCACTGTAAATATGAAATGAAAATAAGACTTAGCATCTAAATAATATTGCTATTTCTTGATTCAGAAGTGTCAGAAAGCTAAATGTTTCATTTCTACAGTGAGCCTTATTTGGTACATGAACTACACAGAAGTGAAAGACAAATCTAACCTTTAGGAGTTTCTGGTCTTACTGCAAGGAACACATGTGGTATATAATAACTGTTGTGTATATAGACTATAAGTCCCCAAAGGATTCACAGAAGGAAGGGCCTTTAGAGGCGAGGGGAGTCCAGGAGAGTTTTGAGGATATATTTGGGAGGAAAGCAAGAGAGGAACCTTTACTTTTAAAAGCCTTTGGGCCAGGCACAGTGGCTCATACCTATATTCCAGCACTTTGAGAGGCCAAGGTTGGAGGATCACTTGAGGCCAGGAGTTTGAGACCAGCCTGAGCAACATAGACAGACTACACCTCCCACCCACCCCCAAAAATGAGCTGAGCATGGTGGTGCACACCTATAGTCCCAGCTACTGGAGAGGCAGAAGCAGGAGGATCACTTGAGTCCAGGAGTTCCAGGTTGCAGTGAGCTATGAGGATGCAGCTGCTGCACTCTAGCCTGGGTGACAGAGGGAGACCCTAGCTAAAAAAAAAAAAAAAAAAAAAAAGTCTTTGGACTAATAGAGGAAAGGGGGAGAAATAAAAAGAACCTAAATATGAACTCCACATTCAGTAGATTTTTTCAGGGACTTAAGTAATCAATCTACTTTAAATCAATTAGAATGAAATTATTTGTACCTTGTAAATGTAATTTCATGTACCCACATGTAGATTTTACAATCTTGGCACTATTAGAAGGTCATTTCGTCTACTAAACCTTATACTGGGATCCATTGCTCTCCAGCATCCAAGGAAGTCATCTAACTTGGCTTGAAGACCTCCAGTAATGATATAATCACTTCTCGAAGTAGCCTGTTAACATTTTTCATATCTATCAAAAAGTTTATATTGGGGCTGGGCATGGTGGCTCAGGCTTGTAATCCTGGGACTCTGGGAGGCTGAGGTGGGAGGATTGCTTGAAGTCAGGAGTTCAAGACTAGCCTGAACAAGAGCAAGACCCCGTCTCTACTATAATAAAAACAGAAAAAATCAGCTGGGCACATACCTGTAGTCCCGGCTACTCAGGAGGTTGAGGCAGGAGGATCACTGGAGCACAAGAGTTGGAGGTTGCAGTGAGCTAGACTGTGCCACTGCACTCTAGAAGGGGCAACAGAGCAAGACTCTCTCTCAAAAAAAAAAAAGTTGAGCTGAAAGGAAATTCATACTTATACTGTTAGACGTTGCTTCCTTCTGACTTGTCTGCTTTTGACCCAAGCTGTGATTTCAGTCAGTTAAAAACCTTGTTTTTCACTTGAATTGCCATCAAGTCAGGCCTCTCTGTCTTGTATTCATTTCTGGACTTAAGTGCTTAAGTGTCGGACTTACCCTTATCCTTGTTAAATTTCATCTTGTTAGATCCGGCACAGAGTTCCAGCCTGTCAAGACCCTTTGGATCGTGACTCGGTCGTCCATCGTATTAGCTATCCCTGTCAGCTTTGTGTCAACTGCAGGTTTGATAAGTACGCACATTTGTGTCCTCATCCAAGTCATGTATACAAATGTCGACCAAGACCAGCTCAGGACCAAGCCATGCAGGCCGTCACTGGCGCTCTCTGTATGTAGTCACGTGGCACATGACGACTTTTCAGTGAACGACCGTGTGTACTGTGGCGGTCCCGTAGGTTATAATGGAACTGAAAGATTCCTGTCGTCTATGACGTCCTGATGATCCTGACTGTATGTAGACCTAGGCTGATGTGTGTGTCCTCATTTTTTTTTTTTTTTTGATACCGGGGACCTCTTGATGTGCAGTCAGTGTGTCTTCATTTTTAACAAAAAAGTTTAAAAAGTTAAAACTTTTAAAAATAGAAAAAAGGCTGGTCAAAAGGTAGCAAGTTATCTCAACTGATCGTTCACAGTCAAGATCAAACTCCTTGTCCTGTTCTTTCCGCCTTCTCGGTACTGCACTTGACTCGTCTTAGAAAAGGTTATAGAATAAGGAGATAAAGAAAATGCTTTGGTCCAGCTGTATAGTGTGTGTTTTGAGTTTTGTAATAAGTTATTACAAGAGTCCAAAAGTTAAAAAAAAAGTTTATAAAGTAAGAAGTTATAGTAACCAAAGTTTAATTTATTGAAGAAAGTACATTTTTAAAACAAATTTAGTGCAGCCTAGTTTTCACTGTGCATAAAGTCCACACTAGTTTCCTAGGCCTTCACGGTCACTCAGCTCTCACTCACTGACTCACCCAGAGCAACTTCTAGTCCTGCGAGCCCCATTCATGGTAAGTGCCCTAAGCTGGTGTACCATTTTTTTATCCTTTGGGGGTTTTTTTGGAGACAGGGTATCGTTCTGTTGTCTGGGCTAGAGTGCAGTGGCTTCATCATAGTTCACTGCAACCTCAGACTCCTAGACTCAAGCTGTCTTCCTGCTTCAGCCTCCCTAGGAGCTGGCACTACAGGGATACACCACTGTGCCTGGCCAATTTTTCTATTTTTTGTAGAGACAGAGTCATTTTTTATCATACCTTCTCTATATTTAGATACACAAATGCTTACCATTGTGTTACGACTGCCCACAGTACTCAGTACGGCAACATGCTGTCCAGGTTCATGGCCTAGGAGCCATAGGCTATACCCTGCAGCCTAGGTGTACAGCAGGCTATACCATCTAGGTTTGAGTAAGTGAACTCTATGATGTTTGCACAAGGACAAAATTGTCTAGCACCACACTGTCAGAACGTATCCTGGTTGGTAAGTGAGGCATGACTGTGTTTACTTCAACCCACTGAACAGCATCCTCTGTCCACGTTATCCAACTGATCTACCTAATTGTTCTGTCTTGTTCCCAAGAATATCGTGAGAGGCTTTTTAAGATGTCTTATTGAAATGCAAATACCTAAAAGGCAATAGGGGTATTAGTTTGTAATGATTTGATACCTCGTGATCATGGTTTTCTTTCTGAATGGATTTAATAAATCCAGCCAGAATTTGGCCTGGAATTGATGTCATTCAAGTTCTCTGGTACAGTGTGTAGACTCTGTTTCCCTGCTTGGAAAATCAAAACAGCATTTGCCTACCTCAGTCTTCCAGCACCACTCCTGTTCGCCAGAGTTCCTCAGATCACCAGGGGCAGTAGAGCATCGTCATCTGGAGAATCTGTTGCTATGTCAGCAATCACCTGTCCCTGGAACGTAAACACCTTCAGAACAGAGAAAGCCTCTGTTACCCACTCCTCAAGTATCTTGGGCTTTGATTCTCTTCATTGTGTTTGAGAGTTAAAAATGGTTCTGCTTGCTTTTTGAGCCTGTAACATGAAAACGTTGGTGTCTTATTTATTTGCCTAGCACCCTAGCGAGCCTGTCCATTTTTTGATTCTTTGTGCTGTAAACGTAACTAAAACAATGAAATGAGTTTTTGATGTCCTTGGTATTTTTCAGTAGTTTCAGCTCATTTTGGTGAAGAGGCTTTCAGATATATCTCTTACAGGCTTTTATCACTCGTCTGTATTTATTCTTAGTTACATGTTCCATTAAAAATGTCCCTTAAAATTTGTCTTATGATTTCATATGCAATCCATGTTCATTGTAAAGTAGTTAGAAAATATGGATAAGGGAAAAAAGCATGATCCTCCACCAAAGATAATCAGATTACATTTCAATGTATGATCTTTTAGGCAATCTATAACATTTTAAATGGTCTCATAGTGTTTTCTCTAGTTAATTTAGTAACTTTTTGGCTATTTCCTTTGTTGTTGGATAGTTAGGTTTATTCTGAAAACCATATTATACTTCCTGTAGTAAATATTCCTACAACTAAAACTTTGCATGTATCTATTATTATTTCTGGACCAAATTGGGCATTTTTTAAAAGTCAGGTTTATTGAGGTATAACTTACATACTGTGAAATGCATCTTTTTTAACGTACAGTTCTGACAAATTCATATGGTTGTGTAACCACTACCAAAAGCAAGATATAGGACACTTCGGCTGGGCGCGGTGGTTCACAATGTAATCCTAGCACTCTGGGAGGCTGAGGTGGGTGGATTGCTCAAGGTCAGGAGTTCGAAACCAGCCTGACCAAGAGCGAGACCCCGTCTCTACTAAAAATAGAAAGAAATTAATTGACCAATTAAAAATATATAGAAAAAATTAGCCGGGCATGGTGGCGCATGCCTGTAGTCCCAGCTACTCAGGAGGCTGAGGCAGGAGGATCGCTTAAGCCCAGGAGTTTGAGGTTGCTGTGAGCTAGGCTAATGCCATGGCACTCTAGCCAGGGGAAGAGAGTGAGATTCTGTCTCCAAAAAAAAAAAGATATAGGACACTTCCATCACTCTAAAAATTTCCTTATGCCCTTCTGTAGGTAAACCTCCTTGTACCAGAAACAAGGGAGGACTCAAAAGAATGAAGGAGCCATGTCAAAAGAACACAGAGTCCAGCTTGAAGGGGCTCCCACAGACCAAATGTGGACAATTTGAGCATCGAAATAAATGATGATGATGGATTATAACCCATTGAGTAAGACAGAAAAACATTAATCCATACTGATAAATTAGCTAAACATTTAATGAGGAGCTGGATGTTTATGGACTTTGAAGTACTAGCCCACAATATAATTATTATATTGGTTATCAGTTGCTGTGTAATAAGTTACCCCCAGAATTTAGTGCTTGGTAACAATAAACATTAATTCAGAGTTTCTGTGGGTGGAATTCAGGAGTGACTTAGCTGAGTGCTTCTCACTCAAGCTTTCATGTATGGTTGTGGTCAGGATGTTGCCGGGGGTTACAGTTACTGAAGGCTTGATCAGAACTGGGAATCTGCATGTAAGGTGGTTCACTCACATGGCTGTTGGCAGGAGGCCTCAGTTCCTTGCCACAGAGGACACTCTGGAAGCTGCTCAGGTGTCTTCATGACGTGGCAGCTACCTGACCTAGTCTTCACAGTCATGCTTCATCATTCAGTTTTACTCTTGTAGTTGGAAGTAAGTCAGTAAGTCCAAGCCACACTCAAGTAGAAAGGAATTAAGTTCCACCTCTTGAAGTGAGGAGTACCAAAAAGTTTGTGGGCACAATTTTAAGACTACCACAGTTAGAGAAGGACAAAAAGTAACTTTACAGTGGTGAAGTCTGGTAGACCCTCTAAGGGATCAAAGTGAACATCGGTAATCAGACAAACTGAAATCCTGTGTCACCTGATAGGATACAATGAGAAGTACAGAGTGTCACTTCTATTATATTTCTGCCAAAGATGGCCTGGCCTGAATCTAACCACGTAGGGATATCAGATGCAGTCGCCAACCTCCAAGATGGCCCCCGACGGTCTCTGCCTCCAGTGTGCCGGAGTTGGTCTCTTTGGCCAATATAATACAGCAAAAGTGATGGTTATTTCCAAGATGAGGTTATAAAGACCGAGTTTTCTTGAGTTATCTTAGTCACTCGCACGGGGCAAAGCTATGCTCTAAGTGGCACTGTGGAGAGGCTAACGTGGCAAGGCACTGGAGCCTCCTGCAACTCAAGTAATACAAGCTTGGAAGCGAATCCTCCAACTCAGATTGAAAAACATTCTACATGATAACTGGCCTATAATCTTCAATAAAGAAAGTGTCGAGGTCATGAAAAGCAAGACACTGAGGAACTCTTCCATACTGAAGGAGTCTAAAGAGACATGGCAACGAGAATACTGTTGGTGCTGGACTGATTTTTTTTTTTTTTTTTTTTTTGAGACAGAGTCTCACTCTGTTGCCCGGGCTAGAATGAGTGCCGTGGTGTCAGCCTAGCTCACAGCAACCTCAAACCCCTGGGCTCAAGCAATCCTTCTGCCTCAGCCTCCCGAGTAGCTGGGACTACAGGCATGCGCCACCATGCCCGGCTAATATTTTCTATATATTTTTAATTGACCAATTAATTTCTTTCTATTTTTAGTAGAGACGAGGTCTCGCTCTTGCTCAGGCTGGTATCGAACTCCTGACCTTGAGCGATCCGCCCGCCTCGGCCTCCCAGGGTGCTAGGATTACAGGCGTGAGCCACCACACCCTGCT
>CAUYRT010076564.1:0-27007 GCA_963574885.1 Lepilemur ruficaudatus
AGGGAGAGAGAAAGTGGGAGGGAGAGAGAGAGAGAGAGAGAGATGGGGGGAGAGAGAGAGAGGGGGGAGAGGGGGGAGCGAGAGAAAGAGAGAGAAAGGGGGAGAGAGAGAGAAAGGGAGGGAGAGAGAGGAGGGGGGAGAGAGGGGGGAGAGAGAGAGAGAGAAAGAGAGAGAGAAAGGGGAAGAGAGAGAGAGAGAGGGAGAGAGAGAGGGAGAGAGAAAAGAGGGAGAGAGAGAAGAGGAACAAAATGCAAAATGGTTACTGGATCTGGGGACATTCTACTGCCAAGCAGCCCATGATGAGTGAGGGGAAGGAGGCAGGGACAGGATGACACCAAGGTGGGGTGACTGAGCTCCAAAAGCTCACAAGAGAGTCTGTACTTGTTGCCAAGGCTGAAGACACATTTGTCCACTTAACTGCTTTTCTTACGTCTATTCAATAATATGAGCAAAAGTAGTAATTAACATGTATAAGCACTCCCTATTTTATAGATATGACATTAAGCATGTGACCTACATTTTCTAACTTAAAACTCACAAAAACCCTATAAGGTAGGTCATATATTAATGACAGCAGACTGAGGACTGGAGAGAGACTTTGTTCGGGGTTGCAGAGTCAAAACTAGAACCCGGCACTCTGATGCCAGAGCCCAGGCAGGACCCGCACAACCTGAGCATGACTGAAGGGTGTATCCAAGGAAAACTGGCATGAAAATGCCACTGGATTCCTGCAAAATTTCTGATCAGTACCAAAGATGATGTAGCCGTAGTCATTTTAGCCTCCACCCATTCTCTGAAGTTCTATTAAAGGCAATTAATCAAGGCCAGGGACACCATAGGGCAGAGGAAATGTGTCATGGCTGCAGAAGGATTCAGGCTGCCAAACGGGAGGCTGCTTTGGGGAGAAAATGACAAAAATGAAACAGCAAACTACCCTTCTCGGCTGGCCTTTGATCTACTCATGAAGAAGACACATTATTGTCCAGCAATTGCTTCAATACATTTGCTACCACTTCTGCCATATTTCTAAGGAATTCAAAGTCACGATGTCCCCAGTCTGGAAACATCTTGGCCTTAAACTTTTTCATTTACGGTATTTTCAATGATTCTTTCTAGAAAGTCTCAAACTCTGCTGTGCATCAGAACATCTGAGAAGTAACCGCACATGTGGGGACCCCACGTCTGCACTGGAGGATTTCCGCTTCTGTGGGTTGGGATCTGGCACTCGGGCGTATTCTAACACACCCCCAGGGGACTCTGACGCCCTCCCAAATCTCAGTGCCGCGATTTCACATGCTGCGTCCCAGTCAGTGCAACGACTGGAAGACACACACTGTAATGCGGTAGACGCCAGTGCATCGACATAAAAGCACCACACAGTGGTCACGTTTAATCTTGACATTAATAAAGTCACGGGTGAATGAACAGAACATGTTCTGAAGATAAGGTTGGCATTTGGTAATCAAGACATATAATTACCATACAAGTATACAGCTCAGATCATTTATTTTTTTGCTCCTATGCACCACAGCATTTTAAGTGTTCATCATTCCGCATGTTAAAATAATAAATATGTTTTATCTCTTCATCTCTCACTAGTCTTTCTATTTCTAAAGGATTAAGACTCCTCTTATCCGTGCTCAGAGGCCCACTGCGGTGGACTCGACAGCCCATAACAGGCTCTCCATTTATGTGTGTTGCATGATTAAAGGACGTTTCCAGCTGTGACACTAATCCAAATGCCCAAATATAAACCTAATTTCATACTGGATTTGACAATTATAATCAGTGTCAGTACTTTTAATGTCTTCTACAATATTTTCTTGAGTGATTCAATTACTATTGGCAAGTATTTATTAATTACTGATAATATACTCAGAGTGACCAATAGCTGGCCAAGTGATTTTAGAGCTTGTGTTAGTTAGTCCAGGCTATTCAGACTGCAGTGATTAAGGAAACGAGACATCCTTCAAAGGAGCCAGGGCCGATGTAACCTGGATGGTAAATTCCACCCTTGGCGTGATGAGGATGACCACAGGTAGACAAAGATGTCCAGAGCCCGGACACAGGCTTCTCGAGAAGCACAGCTCGTCCTCTGTGACGGGGGGTGGGGTGGGAAAGGCTGAGCTAGGGACAGCAGTGGGGGACACAGGGGGTCTGGGCTGGGCAGATACCTGGAGAGAGCAGGGCTGTGGAGGTGGGGACCCAGGCAGGGTCTGGGCTCTGTCATTCACAAGCTGCTTGATACTGGGCAAATTATTTAACCTCCAAGCCTCAGCTTCCTCATACATAAAATAGGATAATAAAATCTTCCTGGTAAACTATACAGAATACCTGGCACCACGCTTGTCACAAAGGAAATTCAAAACTTATATCCCTTTCTCTTATTCAAATATGGTCTTGATCACTCAACACCTAAGTCACTCAAGTACATATGATGCATATGTGTTGTGTAGGGGGCACATGTCGATGGATTTCACATCCTTTTTGGACACAGAAACAAACAAGAAATCCTAAGAGGAATGACAATAAATAAACTTGGAGCTTCCAGAGGGCAGTCTGATGATGGCCAGGCCAGATGTTGGCAAGGAGCTGTCTTTCTCCAATATTCTACAAGTCTTTAAAATCACTGAGTGCCTCCCTGCCCTGGTGGAAGGAGAACAGGCCGATGACAGAGGACGGCCACAGATCGGTGGGATGTGCACAGCATCGTCAAACACTGGAAAGGGTGTCACAGGGAAGTGTGGCTGAGCTGAATGGGACTATCAAGCTATCGGGTGGTGAGGCCCACTCTGCTTCATCCAAGAAGACTCCCCTGATCACCCCGTGTACTCTCTTGCGATGTCCACCGTCCTCATTACCTGACCACTTGCATGGCTTGTCCATATTATCCTTTCGCTTAGAACTTTTGGAGGGCAAAACTAGCGGATAACTAGTCTTCTTATAGAATCATACATAATGCCTTGCTGGTGAATGAAAACTGTGCCTAGTGAATGAGTCCATAAACTCAGGGAAAGTAAGAGACAGAATGATGGATCGTTAATACTTCTGAGCAAAATGAATGTGCTTTAATAGTGTCTTAATGGTCTGAAATGATAATCCAACTTAACGAGTTAAGCCTATTTTACATAATATTGTTCAGCTCAAATAACACATCTTAAATTGCTCCTGCACACACGAGCTAAGGAGCTCACAGTGCTCTACTGGTTCTGCACAGTTTTCATTCACCAGCAAGGCATTACGTATGATTCTATAAGAAGACTAGTTATCCACTAGTTTTGCCCTCCAAAAGTCTAAGCGTAAGAGCTGACCAGGTGACGCTCCTGCACACTCTCAGGCTGTGGAGTGCTGCGGTCATCTGGGATCTGAGTCCCATGCCCTACCCATCACGTGGCCTGACTTCCCTTAGCAGATGGGGATTTTTCAAATGGATTCACGCTGAGATAGCATATTCTCCAAAATGTGCAGTTTAACCCTTCCTTGGTGCATCTGTGCCGATTCCTGAACACCTGCGTCTAGCAAACCACATGTCCTGTGTCAAGGGATGCAGTATAACCAGGAAACTCTCCTCCTACTGCCGGCTTAATAAAGATCTTGATTCAATCTCATGTCCTACAGGAGAATACACACCTTGATTCTGGTTCTAGCCCCTCCTCCTCTCTGAAGACACAAATCCAAACACTTGTTCCCAGCGATTTCTATTTTTAGGTCAGATTCTTCAGTATAAGCTGTAAGATGTTTTGATATGAAAATGACGGAATTTAGTAGAAGAAATTGGATGGACATGAACTGAAATCTTTCTCTGAGTTAAAGATTAGAAGACCCACGGCTTACAGGCATGGAGCAGCAAGAGGCACCCCTCCATCCCACAGTGTCCTCTCAATGTGAACAGCTGAAGAAGTAAAATTTACCTTTGAAACAAGATGTTTCATGTGTCTTTCACAGATGCAAATTACTTTCTATTTGTTAAACTACGCAACTAAAAAACGTGACTCTGCTTGGAGCTCACTGTCAAAGATAAAGACGCACTGTTTATGTCATGACATTTGATCCATGCACCAAACTTATAATTCCTTCTTCAATAAATAATACTTATTGAATAAATGAACTGAACAAATGTGTTTATCTCTGGTTCAGTTTGACCAAACCTGGAGTTTTATTACTGAGTCAGATGGTCACAGCTAACACGCATCCGAAATGCTCATCTTCGTGTGTTTAGCTGCTCACTCTCCAGCTCGGTCACCCCCGCGTTCCATTCACACTCAGCACAGTCCCCCCAAGTCAGTGAAGGCAGCAGAAGGGAGGGTCCCCGGCAGTCTCTATGGTTTGAGCTCTATGTGAAATTGCTTGGCATATTTTACAAAAGTGCTCCACAAGGAGCAGGTGTTACTGTTATCTCGGTCATTACTATTACTGTCATTATCACTCCTTTTGGCATTTACCACATGCTAAAGACATATATTTCTTATTTTCTTAACATGATCAGAAACTATTTCATTGACGAGCTCCCCGCTCTCTGTCTTTTGCACAGTGTCTGCTAAATGGCGGGTGTTGGAGAAAGATCTGGCAATTTCTGAGGTTAATTCCATTGGCAATGCGACTCTCCTCCATCCACGTGCACAGCTCCTTTCTTTACTCCCATCCGGATTCCCATTTTCAACTAAAAACACTTTTTTCTTGTTTGGAGGAAATTCTTTTTCCATCTAGACCCAGTCTGAGCGGGGAAAGGAAATACTAATAACGGAATTCTAAAAAAAAGAAGTGCAAACACTGATACTTATTTACCATGAAAACTAACTGAGAGCCTAGTTTGGGATGTATCAAGTTTAACTTTGGTTTAGTTCACCACCTGCAACGGCTAGCTGCCAACGCCCATATCTCAACTGCTCTCAGACGTGGACTTGCTCAGCCGCCAGTGACTTAAACATTTCTAGCCTTGATTGTTTAATTAAATTCAGGTATGGTTCAGGGGACAGCAAGAGCCTCGTGTCGCTACAATAATGAGAGTTTTTGAAGTTTTAACTCTAGCAGACTATTAAAAATACACTTATGATTTAACTAAAAGCTTTATAAAGTGTAGCTATAATTTTCTAAGCAATGAAATAGTCAATCATTACCTGTAATGATGAAGGGATAAGTAATGGGATATGAGGCTTCATTTTCAGGTCATTAGTTCACACATAGCTGAAGCCTGCAGGGCCTCAGGATTTCATTAAACATGGCACACATGTGTATACACACAAGCATGTGCATGTACAAATACACACATGTATACACAAACACTTCTGGTTGACACGAGTCTATGACCTCAGTCCATTTTCCAACAGTGGATGGAGAAGTCAGCGTTGCAAAAACACAGACCACAAACACTGACTTTGTTTTCCTTTTGCCAGTAAAAGGTGTTAACGACATTCTTGTTGGATACATGTGAATTCCCTTTACAGACCTGACTTAATGATCCCCTGTTCCTATGGTGCCCACCTAGTAAGCAAAGGACGCTGCGCCCCACCCTCCATGCGGAAGCACTTACTTGTGTCCGGACTCATGGGCAATGGTGAAGGCCAGGCCAAGGCCTGTGTCTTCATTGATTGTGCAGCTGCGATATTTACTACACATTCCACTTATGGGTGCAAATCCTGTGGGGCATAAAGATCAAAAGAATATATGGCAATGTTGTTGCAATACAGTAAAGAAAGAGTTGCATATTCATTTTCTGTCCCTTACTGAAATTTAGTTTTTATCTTCATTTGGGGAATTATGAAATGGGAAACCCTTAGACAACTACACAAAGGGCACTTCATAATGTGGGAGAAGGGAATCTATTCCCAGGAGCTCAGGGACACTATGTGTCATGGAAAAAAAATCATAGTTCTATGTAATGTTCCTGTTATAGGCTATAGTTGGGGCAAAATAGAAGTGGAGGTTTAAAAACTGCAGATGGAGGAAAATGTTTGCCTTTTTCTATAAACATCTGTGTTCTGAAAAGCCTGGTGAAAAAGTAATGTAGAGAATGGGTGTGTTGGGAGGTCCCCAAGACCGCCTCCAGGCTTAGTGATCTGCATTTGTCATGATGAACATCTGTCATACTCCGAGTTATGATTTAACACAGCAAAGGGACACAGAGCAAAGCCAGCAAAGGGGAAAGACACGTGGGGAGAAGTCTGGGGAGACCAGGCACAAGCTTCCGAGAGCCCCTCCTGGTGGAGTTGCACAGGACATGTTTACTTCCCCAGCAATGAGCTGTGACAATAACGGTTAAGTGTTGTTAATCAGGGACGCTCATTAGACACTCGGTGTCCAAGGTGTTTCCTGGGGGCTGATCACGTAGGCACCCTCTGTCTAGCATGTACCAAAATTCCAGACCCCCAAAGGAAAGTAGGTATTCAGCATAAACTGCACTGTTCATACAGACAGTCTAGGTGCAGTGAGCCAGCCTTACCAGGTAGGGGGGTGGGAACCATCCCAAAGTCTAAGTTCTCAGAGCCAGCCCAGGGCCAACCTTGTAAGCAGGCCTCTCTAAGGGCAAGCAGTAAGGCCACTATGTTATCTCTTTTCTGCGTAGTAGGACTAACCTCTATTAAACTGGGTCCTATTTGAAAGTTTTTATAATAAAAACCCTTCCTCACTAAAAACTTGAGAAGCAGTGGAGAGTTAGAAAAAAATGTTCAGCAGAGCCCTGGTCAGCACACACTGTTTTACACTGTCCACTTGGAAACAAAGCACTTCCTCCAAGATATACTCAGCCTTTTACATGTCTAAAAAATTGCTAATGTTAAAATATTTATAGAGAAATGGAAATATAACATTGTTATAGTATCTCTAAAAAATTCATAAATGTACTATTTCTGACACATAATGAGACACCCCTGAATTTGTTAAATGATAGAAAAAATGGAAGAAATTATTTATTATGTAGGAAGAAATAGGAACTCTTGAATCTGTGAGGGACTTTTCCTGTTCAATAATCACTCCATTAATAGAGCATACTTTTAAGTTTGGCCAAAGTTTATGCAGGGAAGTCAGTCTATTCTGTACTCAGCAGCAGATACTGCTTAGGAATATGAAAAAAGGGCAAAAATATTTAATACCAGGTACCACCCAAGAAGGGTGCACACCCTACTTACGGTACCCAAAACTCCACTAGAGGGTCTTACCCAAAGTATCGCAGGGCTCATTCTTCCAGGAACATATATCCAGACCCGTCAGTAAGATGGCATGGTCATGGCGGGTCCCGTCTTTCCCCCGCAATCCAGACTGCCACTGGCAGAAACTACTCAAGGTGTGGTCCGCATGGTGACTTATCACCAGCCCTGGCTATGCAAGAGAGACCAAGGACCCCATGACAGTGGAGAGAAAACATGTTATAAAGCATTGTCATCACAGCAAACTATCATTAGCTTTGACTTGGATTTCAACTACATGGATGGCTCTGGTTGGCACATAAGCTAAAGCATCCATTTTAGGTATTAAAATACAAAGGCAGGTGTATTATATAAAACCTGCACAGATTCAGTGTAGATATTTATATACAGTTCTCTAGTTCTGCACATAAACAATTGGAATGTATCTGTCTAACCCTGAATGTATGTTCCATGACCCAAGAAAGAAATCTTTGCACTCTTTAAATTTAGATGAGGCCACAGAATCATTTATACATGGCTTTGCACATGCATGTACAAAAACACACCTAGACAATGATATGTTCGTTTCATAACCAAGTTGGGCAGGTGAGATTTCTAATTAATAACTCTTTTAATATTTACTTTCACAGCATTAAATTAAGTATCTTTCCTACAGAGGCAACACGTTTATGAGAAGAGGTATGTCAATGGGTAAAGCTGTATTTCTAGAAAATAAACTGCAACTAGAAGGAAGCTTACGTAGAAGACATACAGCCTTATCTACATATACTAAGTTCTGACAGAGCCAACGGTGAAAAAACAGAGAGAAGAACTTAGTAACTGCTGGGAACTGAGGAATTTGGAGGGTGGCTGGAAAACCCATCAGAGCGGGCTGCACTGAGTTATTTAAACATAATTTGTAGGTATGCTATATTTTCCTATGGATGATCAGAGAAAACCAGGTTAATTATCTCCATTTCAGAACATCATCTTGTTTAAAGCTTTCACTGCTAGAGTGTTGTATTGACATGTTTGTCTCTCAGTCACTAACTATGTTTTCTCTTTAAGTGTTTATTTTGTTTTTCCAGAGAGTCAAATATACCTCACCTGAAAGCTATACATAAACACTGAGGCATGCCTTGCATTCTTTAGCTAGTGATTTCCAGGAAAACTGCCTTAATTAAAGTTAACACAGGTGTATGATCAAACGATAACCTCGCTTATTCTTTGTAGCTTGGATGAATTCCAAGGTGAAAACGTTTTAATACAAGGAATAATTAACCTGTCACCTGAGAATCCCCGCTAGCTCAGCAACCCCTCCCAACCACAGGCACACACAAAAGACAATGAGGCTGTATCTCCCTGACCAGCCGGGCTAGAAGGAGTCCCGCCACGCACCCCCACTCTGCACAGAGAGGGCCGCGTCCTAGAACTTCAACATCCGAGGATGTCTTAGGTTGTGTGAATGATCTCAGATTTCATCTAAAAAATTCTTTGTTTTATAAAGAAGAAAAGTATGGCTAACAGGAGACGCTGAAGATGTGGGCAGGGGTGAGAGCGATGCCGGGCGCCTGCCTTGCGTCTGGGGCCCACTCTCCTTGGCCGAGTCAATGATTAGCTTGGGGCAAAATAAAAGTGAGAATTCCGTGTGACTAAGATGCCCCCCATTACTTATGCCACAAAATGTCCATCTGCACCTTCACTGTGAACAGAGGGACACCTCTATGCATTCACAGGGTGCCAGGATGGAGGCAGTGGAGATTCCTTTACCCACTGCCACCAAGATCCAACATTATTTGGGGTTTTGCGTACAATGGTGGAAACGTGCTTGACATTCTGTAGACATCTCCATGAAAATAAAAATCTAAGACTGAAGGCGGTCAGGGATAGGAATTATTGGGAGGGAACTGAATAAGCCAGTGTAGTGCCACACAGTACAGTGGAACTTCTAGGCTATAACACACTTTCAGTCTGCTAGCAAAAAGCAGACAGGGCTCAGTTCCAACCGGCACCCTAAAAGCTCGTGGTGGCTGAAGACACATTTTGTACTTTGCATTCCTAGCGTTTCCCACCCATACATTAAGGCAGCGCTTATATTCAATTTTCTCATTACTAAATTGAAAGAGTATTCCTTACTGCCCTGGCACAAAAACACAAAAAATTAAAAAATAAAAATTAAAAAGAACTGAAAGAACTCATAGTAAAGTTATATTAAAGAACAAAAATTATTTTGCATTTATTTTTTCTGGCAAGAAAAAAAAAAAGAATAGCCAATTTCAAAGACAGAATACCTGCTCGTCTTCTAGAAGAATCAGACCTACAATTGCAATGTTGATGTTTCCTCCTATCGTTCCATCTTTGAATAAAGCAGACACCTGAAAAAGACAAGAGATCACACCAGTCCCACGGACGGCAACATTCCCCCAGCCTGTCAGTGGGGCTGCAGCCCTCCTGCTGGTGCCAATGCCCTTGCTCCCCAGTGACAAAGCAACGCTAATTTTCTTATATTGCTAGACAAACAGGAACAGAAATATCTAATTACCAGCTATGGAATCCTTATCATTGGTACCTGATGGTAAAAAAAGCAGTTTGGGATGGTGGGGTTCACAGCTAGTCATCAAACACCAGTGAAAGTATTACAAGACCGCGGGGTTGGTAAGTATCCTTGTTAGAACACGGGGAGGATTTTTTAAACTCACAGTGATGACTGCAGAAGCCAAGCACTCCCCAAGCTCTCCCAGGAAGGAATTCCGTAAACACAAGAGACATGCTTGGGAAAAGAACGAGAGGACACAAGAAAGGGAAGGAAACGTCACGGTAAGAAGATGACGAAAGAAAGACGCAAACATTCAAGAGGATGGGTCACAGCATGATCGAGTCGCATTTGGGGTGAGGCACAGAAACTGTGTGCCAACCACGGACGCAGCAAGAAGCCTGCGCCCTGCTGTCCTCCGCACGGCGACACCTCAACCCCACGCCACGGGAGGGGGGCTCCGCCTCACTGTTTCCCTCCGTTCCCTGGGAGACCATGAACCGTGAGGATGAGTCTACCAAAAATGATGCTGGTGACAACAATCGCACGGCATCAAGGAAAGATACATTTAGGGACACTCTGTTTTTTGAGGTAGAAGAACATAAAAACATACTTTTAAAATATTCTCATTAAAACTATTTTTAAAGACACACTTTGGTGACCCAATATCTTGTCTTCTGTTACCTGGATTTCACTGACATGAAGTGAGACTTAGAACACATCTCATCACTCTTCAATTATTAATATGGCTGCCAATTTGACACAGAGAAACATTTTATTCTAAAAAATTGTACTGTTTTTTCTGTTTTTATAGATAAAATAATTTATATTCAATATTTGAATATTAATATTCCTAAAAAGATGGGTACCTTCTGCATGGCCCTCTGAAATTACGCGTCAAATGCTGACATTTCCTGCACTACAACGTCTTGGCATTCTCTTGGAGACTTCTACTAAATAAAGACGTTGGTAAACCCCAAACCTCTCACAGGCTGACAGAGACTTACAGAAAGGCTCAGATTAGTTTTCCTCCTTATTTTAGTCTCTGGAGTTCTGAAAATGGCTCTTTTGATAGGAGCATAGTAAAACTAAAAGAGCTATCACTAATGAAATATTTCTTACATGTGAGACATCAATCCACAAGTAAAATGTGAAACACACACACACACACAGACCCTTTTACATCCCATTAAGTGTGACCACGCAGGCGGTGTCGACCAGAGGATGACCTACCATGTTGAGTATCGTCAGCACATAAGTGGTGATATTTTCATGGCCGTGGTTTCGCATCATCATTTTGTCGACCACCACCAACGTCTCCACGTTCAGTTCTTCGTTTCTGTGGGACTTCAGAAGAGAGCGCTTATTCCGTAAGCAAGACTTGTACTCATCGGGCAAGATGAAAAGGTCTGCGCTGGGTGGCTGGGGCATGTCTACAGAGAACACGTGGAGAGCAAATGAAAGCCATGGTCACCACATGAAACCAGCACTGTGACTTGCCATGGAGAAACCTGGTCTTAAAAATGAACACTCATGATAAAACCGTACAACCTTTAAAACTTTGTGATGCAAAAGCTTGTGCTAAATGAGAACACCAAATTTAAACAAAGTTTGTATAGTCTAGGTGTGGTGGAAATCACTGCTGTATTTACCTTTATGTAATGTGCTGATTTAAAACAAGAGGGGAGCTCTGTGGTTCTGACATCTAAAGCACCGTGCCCAAAGACTGTAAAACACAGAGCTCTGTGGAGCAGGGCTCCTCCACGAAGACAAAGCAATGGAGCTAACAACTACAAAAAAAGAGCCCTGGCTCACACTGTGTTCTTATTTGAAAGCTTTTGATGACACAAAGGATTTTAAGGTTGATTTCAATGTCTGGACACAAAACTGGTTTGTCCACACTGTTTCAAATGGATTATAAACTACTTGAGCTGGTTCCACTTTACTGCAGAGCTTAATTTCCTAGAAAGTACCATAAATATTTACCTAATTTGATTAGAAGACAGAATATACTCTGTCGTCCTGGAGTAATCCCTTTAAAATACCTTTGGCATTTATAATCCTTAAGTTAAGACTATATTAAAAACAATTAGGTTTAGTGGATGCCTCAGAAAACGTCGTCAGAAGACTACATGTGAAAGTAGTCTTCAAAAAGCCCATAAATTTAGGCGGCGGGCATGCAATAACAATGCAAACTGGGTTCACGTAACGCACTGTTGGCAGATGCTGTTTGTTTGACTGATACAACCAATACATTTTCTCTCTCTTCGCTAAAATACTTCCAAACCTAAATGAACCTTTTGGAGAATAATAATGACACTGGCTAACGTTGACTGAGCACTCATCACTTGCCATCAGCCTTTACGCAATCTACACAGGCGTGAACTCCACCCTGGGTGTTGTCTAGCGTAACTTACTCACTTTCTACGCCAGCCCAGGAACACATGCTGAGGATCAGGCCATGAAGGCAGAGCGGATGAACATAACTGTTCACAGCCCTTCCCTAGCAAGTATTGGAAATGGGTTTCAGATCTAGATGGTGTGGTTCAGAGCCCTTCGTCTTAATTCCCACTGGTGGAAAAATGTGTGCAGGATGAAAACAGGACGCAGCACACGGTCCTCGGTATCGGGCACAAGAGACGGAAGCAGGGTGGGTGGTGATCTCATTGGCCAGGATTTTCACCACCCATCAAAGCAAATGACTACCCAAATGTGGCCTTGCAGCACCTCCCTGAAACAGGTGAGTCCCAGCTAAACACCTGTTTAGTCCCAGCTAAACACCAGCTACTTAGCTGGTCAGTCCCAGCTAAACACCGGCAGGCTAATGCCTGCAGCCGAGAAGCAGCGGGTCTGTGCATCAGCCTAAGCTGCAGCCTTGCTGTGGATTTAAGCAAATCAATCTGCTTTTGTTTGCCCTTTTTCAAAGACAGATACCTAAATGAATACACAGAAAGAGCATGCATTTTCTGAACTGCAGACTCTAATGGAAAAGTATCCTTGTAAGTGTGACCCCCATAGAGACCAAAGACCAGGACCCCTCCCCCACCTGGCCTTCCCAGCATGGAAATAACCATGAGCCGATAACCAGGGGTCCTGAGAATTAAATGCTTCAGCCTGGAAGCAATGGTGTGGATTCTGCTCACGGTTCATGGGCCCAGGCTAGTTGCATGACCCCCACGCTCCCAGCCACGCAGGGGCCGGGAGTACAGCTGGGGCCACATGTACAGCTGGGAGGGGACAGGAATATCTGGCAAACCAAACAGCAGGATGCTAATCAGCAATGCCTTCTTCCAGCAAGAGCTGTTTTGTCGAGCTTTCCTTTTCCAGTTCTATTATGAAAATAATGGTGACTTTTTTCACTTTTTTGAGTTCAAAATTTATTACAGAATTTAGTAGTCTTTTTCAAATAACTGCCTTCTACCAACTTCCACTACTGAGACTCTGAAATGCCTCCCCAGGCAACATTTGGTATACACACACACACATGCCTATGAACACGCACACATGTATACACTAAACTGAGGATAATCTCTGCTGCCTTGCATTCAGAGATGTGCCTTAGCTGTGCTACTGGCCTGAGTGACTCTGATACTCATTCTACGAAGCCAATATCACCTTGAAACCAATGCCATGAAAAGATACAACAAGAAAGAGAAAACTACAGATCAATATCCCTTATGAATATAGATGCAAAAATTCTCAGTAAAATCCTAGCAAACAAAATTCAGCTGTACATCAAACAAATAATCCACCATGACCAAGTGGGCTTCATCCCAGAGATGCAAGCATGGTATAACATATGCAAATCTATAAATTTAATTCACCACATAAATAGAACAAAACACCACAAAAACAGAACAAAAACAAAGACCATATGATCATTTCAATAGATACAGAAAAAGCATTTGACAAAATCCAAGACTCTTTTATGATAAGGATGCTTAACAAAATAGGCATAGATGAGACATACCTCCAAATGATACAAGCCATATATTACAAACACACAGCCAACATCATACTGAACGGGGAAAAATTAAAAGCATTCCTGCTTAGAACTGGAACCCGACAAGGTTGCCCTCTATCACCACTTTTACTCAACATAGTGCTGGAAGTCCTAGCCAGAGGTATCAGGCAAGAGAAGGAAATCAAGGGCATCTAAATGGAGAAAGAAGAGGTCAAACTATTTCGCTCTTTGCTGATGATATGATCTTACATCTAGAAAACCCCAAAGATTCTGCCAAGAGACTGGAATTGATAAATAAATTCAGCAATGTCTCAGTTTACAAAATCAATGTACATATCAGTAGCACCCATACATACCAACAACAGTAAAGGGGAGAATTAAATTGAAAACTCAATATTTTTCACAATAACAACAAAGAAAATAAAAATACCTAGGAATATATTTAACAAAGGAGGTGAAAGACCTCTACAGGGAGAACTATGAAACACTGAAGAAGGAAATAGCAGAGGATGTTAACAGATGGAAAAACATATCATGCTCATGGATAGGCAGAACCAACATTGTTAAGATGTCTATACTACCCAAAGTGATTTACAGAGTCAATGAAATCCCCATTACAATACCAAAAACATTTTTCATAGCTCTAGAAAAAGTAGTTCTATGCTTTATATGGAACCAGAAATGATCCCAAATAGCCAAAACGACCTTACACAAAAAGCACAATTCAGGAAGCATTGCCTTATCAGGCTTCAAGCTATCCTACAAGGTTATAGTATCCAAAACAGCATGACACTGGGACAAAAAGAGAGACATAGACTTATGGATCAGAATAGAGAACCCAGATATAAAACCATTCTCATATTGCCATCCAATCTTTGACAAAGCAGACAAAAACATATACTGGGGAAAAGAATCCCTATTTAATAAATGGTGCTGGGAAATTGGATAGCCACATGTAAAGGACTAAAACAGGATCCCCACCTCTCACCACTTACAAAAATTAACTCATGATGGATAACAGACTTAAATATCAAACATGAAGCTATAAGAATTCTAGAAGAAAATGTTGGAAAAACTCTTCTGGATATTGGCCTAGGCAGAGAATTTATGAGGAAGACCCCAAAAGCAATCACAGCAACAACAAAAATTAACAAATGGGGCTTGATTAAATTATAAAGCTTCTGCACAGCCAAGGAAACAATCAAAAGAATGAATAGACAACCTACAGAATGGGAAAAAGTATTTGCATGCTATACATGTGATAAAATGTTGATAACTAGAATCTACAAAGAATTCAAACAAATCAGCAAGGAAACATCAAACAACCCCATAAAAAAGTGGGCAAAAGACATGAACATGAGCTTTTCAAAAGAAGATAGACGAATGGCCAATAAGCATACGAAAAAATGCTCAATATCTCTAACCATCAGGGAAATGCAAATCAAAATGAGACATCACCTAACTCCAGTGAGAATGGCTTTTATCAAAAAGTCCCAAAACAACAGATGCTGGCATGGATGTCGAGAGAAAGGAACACTCAGACACTGCTGGTGGGACTGCAAAGTAGTACAACTTCTATGGAAAGTAGTATGGAGATACCTCAAAGAACTAAAAGTAGACCCACCATTTGATCTGGCAATCCCACTACTGGGTATTTACTGAAAGGAAAAAAAGTCATTTTATAAAAAAAAAAAACACTTGCACTTGAATGTTTATTGCAGTACAGTTCACAATCGCAAAGATGTGGAATCAACCCAAGTGCCCATAATACATGAGTGGATTAATAAAAGGTGGTATATGTATACCATGGGGTACTACTCAGCCACAAAAAAATGGTGAACTAATACCTTTTGCAATAATCTGGATGGAATTGAAGACCATTCTTCTAAGTGAAGTATTGCAAGAATGTGAAAACAAACACCACATGTACCCACTATTACATTGGAACTAGTCGTTCAACACTCTTGTGTACATATGCAAGTAAAACTCAATGGAAACCATGCAGATTGATGGGGGGAGGAAGGGGCAGGTAAATTCACACCTAAGAAGTACAATGCATGCTATCAGGGTGATGGGCACACTTTAAATCAAACTGTACAAATGTAATTCATGTAACCAAAATGTTTGTATCCCTGTAATACTCTGGGGGAAAAAAAAAAGATAATCCTGCCACTTTTCCTGCTGAGATCCACATGCTTGGGCCAATTTATTGTCCCTGGTATATAACATTGAATCTGTCCTGGTCTGATGCACCCACACCATGAGCCCTGCCTGCAGAAATCCTGGCTCTGACCTTGGCCATGTCTTAGCCCTGAATATTGGTCCCAACCCTGCCAGACTCACCTCTGCTTCTCCCCGTCAAGGCAGCCTCCAGCCTCTGCTGCTGGTAGACACACCTTGTTCAAATACACATCCAACCTCCAACTTTCTCAGACTTTTATTTACCTCCATTTGTCCTCAGCTCGGCTCTTCCTGCTGTCTTCCATATGACCGCGCCCACTGAGTTCATGTGGGTTTGAGTTTTTCAGGTCTATTGGAATGTTGCACATGCCTTTTACGTATAGGATGCAGTGGGCTCAGATGCCACACGGGCATTAATAGTCTAAATGCTATTTATTCTTTTGTTGCAGGTGCCAAGTCATTTTCGTCATTCACTCTGTTCAGTAAGTTTCACTGAGCACCTGCCCCGTGCCCGCCTCTATTTCAGGGTGCTGGGAACAGCAGCCATCACACCAGCTGAGCAGAGAGCCACGGGGCTGGGGCAGATGGGCCTTCCACGGGCTCGCTGGCTGGAGGCGCAATCAGGTGATACCTGAGGGGAGATCTCAGGGATGTGACAGAAATACCAGCAAACATTGAACTTCTATTCCTGAATCTGTGAGAGGTTTCCACATAAAATGTAAATAACAAATCACCTCCTCAATGGTCATGACAAAAAATAAGATTCTGATAAAGCCGTGGTGATAAAATGTAGGTAAATTATGTCCCACATAGTCTGCCCTTTTGATGTGGCTATATATATATACATATATATACATATATATATATATATATATAAATGACCTCAGCAGGAAAACGACGTGAGCTTCAATAAATCTAAACCTCAGAAATATAGAATTGCTGAGCAGAGATGCCAGAGTTCTTTTGAAGATGTCTGGTAGAGTCTGTACTTCTGAGCGGTGTGTCATTTCATCTACCCAGAGAACAGTTCTAAAAAAGGGTCATCTACCATTACCCATCCATCTACCGTGGAGAGATGTTCAACATTGAACTTACAGATGACGGACGTTCTCTGGAATCAGCACTTAAGTCTAGCAATGACAGTCAATAAATTTGCTTGTGGACAGACATACTTTAAAGAAAATTGAAAATGTCCCATTGGCTTACAAAACGTTCAAATCATTAAATACACAAAAATAATCGCCCTTACATACATTTCTTGCGTCTTCCACAGAAATGCTGCTTTTGTGGGAGCCCACGGTGAAGGCTGCCGCCGTGCGGGTGTTGACCTGCCGGCTCCCGTGTCCTGGCGGTCACCATGACCTCAGTGGCCCTGGGCGCCTGGGCTCCTGTGGACCGCTTGTAGAGGATGTGGGAGGGAGAGCCGCCCCCGGCAGGGCCGTTGAGCTTCTCTGCGAGGTGTGAGGGAAGTGGCTTTAAGAAGTAATCTGCTTCTTCCGTTCTTATCATGCCTGACTGGAAAAAATAAAGAGGAAGAAAGAAAACGCAGTTATAGTTGCAAGGGGGAGCCATGGCCCACTCTGCAAGCACTGCATTCTTACTCTTTCACAAGCTGCTGCTCCCTCCAGTGGGAGGCACGATGAAAGGGCTCGGACACGTGAGCGAGAGTTGGGAATGGGAAAGGACTCCACACACACTAGTGGGCTCCTTCCGTCTGAATCCTGCTGGGAAGACTCGGGGGGCTGCTCCAGGACCTGCCCAGAGACATGGAGAGAGGGACCGCCACACCCCAAAGCCCATTAGTTTAAACCAAAAGTAACGAAGTTTCAGGAAAGAACATATGCGTGCAATGGTATTAATATTGGCCGGGGTTCTCAAATAAAAAAGTTTTCAAGAGATTCTCAGATTTTAAGAGATAAAATTATAATCCTAACAGAGTAACTCACAAAACTCTATTTTATGTGAATTTTAAAACTTACAAATATGTGACACTTTCTAGAGAAGGGAAGCTTAATAAAATTAATCCAGAAGAAAGCATGAGAAAATGTATGTAGGGAATCAGGAAGGTCTTGCCAAGAAAGATACTAAAAGAAATAGAAAAGAAGTGATGCTATACAAACACTAAAAATGTCAATAAAGCTTAATAGACTAATATCGTAAACAACATCAAAAAAAGTCTTAAACCTAAGGCAGGGAACTATAAGAATTCTAGATGAAAATGTTAGAAAAACTCCTATAGCCATCAGCCTAGGCAAAGAATTTATGAAGAAGACCCCAGAAGCAATCACAGCAACAAGAAGAATAAGTAAATGGGTCCTGATCAAATTAAAAAGCTTCAATAGTGTGAATCAATCAATAGAGTGAACAGACACCCTACAGAAGGGGAGAACACATTTACATGCTATATACCCGATAAAGGGCTGATAACCAGAATCTATCAAGAACTCAAGCAAATCAGCAAGAAAACATCAAACAAGCCCATTAAAAAGTGGGCAGAAGACATGAACAGAAGCTTATTAAAAGAAGGTAGACTAATGGCCAATAAGCATATGAAAAAATGCTCAATGTCTCTAACTATCAGGGCAATGCAAATCAAAACCACAAGGAGATATCACCTAACTCCAGTGAAAATAGCTGTTCAAAAAGTTCCAAAATAACAGATGCTGGCATGGATGCACAGAGAAAGGAACACTTAAACACTGCTGGTGGGACTGCAAAGTAGTACAACTTCTATGGAAAATAGTATGGAGATACCTCAAAGAGCTAAAAGTAGACCCACCATTTGATACAGCAATCCCAGTACTGGGTATTTACCCAAAGGAAAAAATGTCATTTTATAAAAAAGGCACTTGCACTCAAATGTTTATAGCAGCACAATTCACAATTATAAAGATGTGAAATCAACCCAAGTGCCCATCAGTACAGGAGTGGATTAACAAAATGTGGTATATGTAAACCATGGGGTACTACTCAGCCATAAAAAAATGGTGAACTTTTTAACAACCTGGATGGTTACTGGAGACCATCCTCTCAAGTGAAGTATTACAAGAATGGAAAACACACAATATGTACTCATTATTAAACTGGAACTAAATGATCAACACTCGTGTACAAATGGTAGTAAAATTCAATGGAAACCAAGCAGGTGGGATGGCAAAAGTGGGGATGGGTAAATTTACATCTGACGGGTACAATGCACAGTGGGATGGACACACTTGTAACTAAGATTCAAATGGTACAAAAGCAATTTATGTAACCAAAACACTTGTACCCTCATAATTTTCTGAAATTAAAAAAAAATAAAAAATATCTTAAGGCGACAACATTGAGAGACTACCTTTTATAGTGACAAGGATTTTTAGAGGATTGTTGGTGAGCATTAGGACAAACAGGCAATTTCACCCTCTGGGAAAGATCCACTGAGGCCGCACACAGGAGGCCAGCCCTGCCAGAGCCATGTGACATGTCTCTCCACCACAGATGTCAAGATTGTACAGTGCAAGTCTAGGAAACTGCTCTTTTGGAATCTCAGCCAACTATTTCTTGTAAGCACTTCTTCAATATTGGTAAACATGTACGAACACATATTGCAGCACTGTTCATAATAGCAAAAGTCAAAAACAGAATAAAGAACAATAACAACAAGACAGTAACAACAAGAAACAATTTAAATGTTTACCAATAAATTTAGAGTAAATTTTTGAAAACAACATTTATATAATTGGAGAGTATATAACCACTAAAAATTAGATAATTATGTACTGAGTATAATCATAAGTAAACCTTTTCTTCTGAGTGCCTGAAACGGTGGCCAACATTTTCCACGATACCCATCTATCACTCACAACAGCGCTGTGAGGTGTCACTAGTATCCCCTTTTCATGGGTGACGAATAGAGTTGCAGAGCGAGTAAGCAATGTTTAACAGGCAAGGAAATTTTGCAGAGGGATTTGAACAAAATCTGAACAAGTTCAGAAACAGTAAGTTTAAGGTTTCTACTACACCGGAGGTCCCCAACCCTCCAGCCTTGGCCTGTACCCGTCCGCGGCCTGCTAGGAACCGGGCTGTGCATCACCGCCTGAGCTTCGCCTCCCCCATTCCCGGCCCCCCACCCCTGCCCTTGTCTGCGAAAAAATTATCTTCCATGAAACTTAGGAACCCAGCCTCACAGCACGAGGTGAGTGACGGGCAAACAGAGCTTCACCTGTATCTACAGCCGCTCCCCATAACTCGCGTCGCTCCCTGAGCTCCGCCTCCCCCAACCCCATCCCCGACCCCATGGAAAAATCGTCTTCCATGAAACGGGTCTCTGGTGCCAAAAAGATTGGGACTGCTGTATTACAGGTTTTTCAAAAAGTATTAATTATTATTTTTAAGTATATAACAGAGTAAATAGTATGACCTCAATTGTCTTCATTTTAAAAATGTACATCTATACTTAAAGAATTTTCTTGGAGGACTGGTGAGAAACTGTGAGCAGTGGTTATCTTCAGGGGGGAAAAGTTCAGTAGGAAGGAGGTAAGAAGGAAGTCCCACTTCATTTTCATATCTTCCTGCACTATTCAAGTTTTTAAAGTCTGTGCGTATCCATACTTAAAAAAAGTCAATGACACTGTGGGATCATGGGATAACAGATGAATTTTTAAAATTCTTATAAATGTTATTACATGTTGCTACCATTTTATAATACAGTTTATTACCACAGAACATCAAGGTATCATTTATAACTCTCCAATACTGAACTACCAGTATTATTGTGCTGACTTTTTTCAATGTTATTTTGTTAGTTTAGAACTATGCACTGAGTTAGACACTAAATAGGTATTTGAAGACACTGACACACAGGTGTCTGTTCTGAGTCTGCCCGTGACTTAAGCAGCCTGCGTCTGATTCTCAGTGGGCTGTTGGGGGAGACTTCTCCTGCATCGGTGCCCACCCAGCAAAGTCCTGGGCCAGGCTATCCTGACTGCGTCTGCGGATTTGTACAGTGTGGGATGACGGGCATGGAAAAGCATTCCTCAGATCTTGGGCAAAGGCCAACCAAATACAACTCTAGGGGAAAGCCGGGCTGGGAATGGGAGACATAAAAGAAGGGGGAGATCAGGTTTATCAAACACTGGGAGACTAAGCATTGGCCACAGTGCTCCTGCTGGGGGAGGAGGAATAAAAAGCTAAACTCGGTAAACTATCAGTGAAGCCATCAGAGCCACGGGGGGTAGACCTCCTGGGGCCCAAATACCACCTAGCAATGGAATGTATGCCATGCGGTGCTGAGTGATTTGGTAACCTTCTTGGCCTCCTAGAACCCTATCTACTAAATGGAGGTACAGCACTTTCAAGTTTACAATTCTGCCAGGGAATAGCCATGTATGGAATTAAATTAAATAGTGGCTAAAGCCAGTTAGGTTTCGTCCTTTTCACATTTCTAATTGAGGGGTAGCATAACTAGTCATCAATGTGTTTAACCTTATATAATAACACTATCCAAATCAGTTCTCCACTCCTTTTTTTTTTTTGAGACAGAGTCTCACTCTGTTGCCCGGGCTGTAGAGTGCCGTGGCATCAGCCTAGCTCACAGCAACCTCAAACTCCTGGGCTCAAGCAATCCTCCTGCCTCAGCCTCCCGAGTAGCTGGGACTACAGGCATGTGCCACCGTGCCTGGCTAATTTTTTACATATATTTTTAGTTGTCCAATTAATTTCTTTCTATTTATAGTAGAGACGAAGTCTCGCTCTTGCTCAGGCTGGTCTTGAACTCCTGACCTTGAGCTATCCACCCGCCTCGGCCTACCAGAGTGTTAGGATTACAGGCGTGAGCCACCGAGCCCAGCCTCAATGGTTGGTTTTGCCTCTTGGAAGAGAGATACACCCCCAGACATCCAAAGAGACTGGGAGAAACTGGTTATCCAGACTCCCACGTGAGAGTGGATGGGTGTGGGTGGTGTCAACATTCCCAGGTTCAGTTCTCCTGACTCTGCACATCCCACCTCCTCTTCCTTTCCCTGGACTTGAGCTTCCACTCATGGCTACCAACTCTTCTGACCCAGAAATGAGCTTCACCATTCCATCTTGCTGGGTTACAGGTACTCACGGGAAGTTGAGGAACTACTTCAAGCCTAGGAATCCTGGGGGATGGGGTCTTAATCTACTAAATCCCCTTGTGGCAAACTCTACCTGCCACTGTCACCAAATGTTTAAGTACAGGCTAGCATTCTGTGTCTCTCTGGCCTTGCCTCCCGGTGAGACTTTTGGTAACCAGGCAGGGAAGTTGGGGTGATTCAGGGACGCTCAACATCAGGGGCTCCGGGTGACAGCCAGGCAGCAGCAAAGCCATGTGTTTGAGGGCTCACGCTCTCTTTGCACTCTGCTCTTCTTCCCCTGGAGGATCTGACACCTGTCTCTGGGCTGAGAGTCCTGCTAGGAATGGACTCAACCTGCTCCTGTTATGCTGGAAAACCTACGGCCGATGGGCCCTGGAGTGTCCAAAAGAAGACCCTTCCCTCTTGCAGAGCTGTGACCCCATTGGCAAGACACCAAGGAGAAGAGCTTGCCACACACTATGCCAGCAGCTCTGCGGGGCTGGCAGGGGGGCCCTGATGACAAAGGCCAGGCCTCTGCTTTGCCACTTGCTGGCTCTGTGGCTTTTGAAAGGTTACTATTTAAAATGTTTTATAATATGTATTTATACACTGTTATTAGGTAGGAGAGAAGTCTCTTCAATCTCACGAGGCTGCTCAGAGCCCTTGTGGTTTTCAGTTCTCTGATCTGGGACCTTGCAGCTCTGGAATCAACTGAAAGTTGGCTGTCGCTGTCACCAGTGAGCAAGAACATACAAAGTCAGGTTCTGTCTCAGATGGAACTCAGCACCATGCCACCCTCAGAATTTTCTTTGAAAACAGGAAATTTTGGCTTTAAGATGAGAACAGGAAAGACAATTTATCACCCCAAGGAAAAGGTAATTGTGACTAGTCATGGTCACTTGGAAGACTTTCCTAGTAAACGGAAGATGTCCATTGTGATGTCCAACCTGGCTTCTGAGGCCATCGGCCAGCATCACCTCTTTCCATCTGTGTTCAACACATTTATTGTGAATCTGTTGTGTGAGATCAAGCACCTACCATGTGCTTATCCCTATTGCTTACTGGGGTTTTTTAAATTGTGAAATACATATAACATAGCATTTGCCATCTTAACCATTTCTAAGTGTACAATTCAGTAGTGTGAAATATATTCACATTGCTGTGCAACCAATCTCCAGACCTTTTTCATCTTGCAAAACTTGAACTCTGTACCCACTAAACACTAACTCCCCATTCCCTCCTCCCAGCCCCTGGCAGCCACCATCCTACTTTCTGTTTCCATGAATTTGACTACTTTGGATACATCACATAAGTGGAATTATTCAGTATTTGTCTTTTTCGTGACTGGCTTATGTGACATGTCCTCCGGGTTCATCCATGTCATAGCCAGTGTCAGAATTTCCTTTCTTTTTGAAACTGAATAATATCTTATCACTTCCTTTTAAGGAGAAAAATTGATTTTAATCTTGCTATTCTGACAAATTGTTGGCCAAGGGGGAAAGCCCCGGCTGCCCTGAAGGACAGGAGGGTCACAGCTGAGGGGAAACTGGAGCCTGACCCTTCCTTCCCTCTTTCCAGGTTTCCCCCAGTCCGGCCTGGCGCTAAGGGGCGCCTGGTGTTCACTTCTTCCTTCTCGCCAGCAGATGGCAGCACGCTCTGAATGTGCTTTCCCGCACATTCTGGCGGGAAAGCGAGCTTATCCTCCTGCAGGAGGCGGCGCTTTGTGACACCGCTGAGGTTCTGCACTACTGGTGTTGAATCTCCCCGCTGTTCTCTCCTTTAAGATGTGAAACAAAGAACTCTGCTTCGGCCATCACTTATTGAGTCCATCATATATCATGCACTTTCACATCGATTTCTTTTTTCTGTGTTGACAACATCCCTTTCCTTGATTTACAGAAAAAAATGGGGGCTGTGTGTGGTGGTTCACACCTGTAATCCCAGCAATTTGGGAAGCCAGGGTGGGAGGATCACTTGAAGACAGGAGTTCAAGGCCAGCGTGGGCAAAACAGAAAGATCCCCATCTCTACAAAAAATAAAAAGACCCTATCTCTACAAAAAAAAAATTAGTTGGGCATGATGGCATGCAACTGTAGTCCCAGCTACTCGGGAGACTGAGGTGGGAGGATCTCTTGAGGCCAGGAGTTCAGGGCTGCAGTGAACTATGATCAGGTCACTGCACTCCAGCCTGGGTGACAGAGGGTGTCTCAAAAGAAAAAAAGAAAAGAAAAAATGGAACCCACAGACAGCTGGTGCCGTGGCTCACATCTGTAATCTCACCTACTCAAGAGGCTGAGGTGGGAAGATCACTTGAACCCAGGAGTTCAAAACCAGCCTGGGCAACATAGCAAGACCTTGTCTCCAAAAATAAATAAATAAATAAAATGGAACCCACGGAAGTTAAGAGATTTGTCCAAAGTCACAGAGCTTGTAAGTGGAAGTTCAGGTATGTGAACTCAAGGCTAGTGTTCTTTCTAGCATCCCCTGGAAAAAAATGTAAATTTTTAATGTGAGTTTCCTTCATTCTTTCTTTCATTCAATAAATATATTGAGCTCCTCTGTGTTCTAGGCTCCAAGAATGTCCATTCAGAGATGTTCCATCATGAGTTATTATTTTTTTTTTTTGAGACAGGGTCTCACTCTGTAACCTGGGCTAGAGTGCCATGGCATCAGCCTAGCTCACGGCAACCTCAAACTCCTGGGCTCAAGCAATCCTTCTGCCTCAGCCTCCTGAGTAGCTGGGACTACAGGCATGTGCCACCATGCCTGGCTAATTTTTTCTATATATTTTTAGTTCACCAATTAATTTCTTTCTATTTTTAGTAGAGATGGGGTCTTGTTCTTGCTCAGGCTGGTTTCAAACTCCTGACCTTGAATGATCCTCCCACCTTGGCCTCCCAGAGTGCTAGGATTACAGGTGTGAGCCACCGCGCCCGGCCTATCACGAGTTCTTAAGGAATTGACTCAGCTGTTTGGTAACTCATGGTCTTGTGAGAATTCTTCTTTTCTGGAAGTCTGGCTAGTCCAATGTAGCAGATTCAGAGTTTCTCATCTTAAGGACCTTACATGCTTTCCCTCTCCTGGGAGGTAGCTTCCTACATGTGGCTGTCTAGAGCAGGGGACATATACTTCTAGGTCACTAGACTTAGAAAGGTCAGAGATTTCTTTAAGGATGGGCATGTGATCCAGGCTGGCCAATGAGGTGGGAAGTCTGCTGGAGGACTTCTGGGACAGGTTTTCTCAGTTTAAGAAAGAGTCACAGGGAAGATAGAATCCTTTTACCTCCACTGGCTATTTTACATCTGAATATTACACTAGAACTAAAGCATCCAACTTGTTGCCATGAGGGCAACTGGCCCGAGGACCAAGCCAGCATGACTAGATGGCCAAGCAGAAAGCTGGCAAAGAGCCTTGGTCCCTACTGAATTGTTGAGTCACTGAATTAATCAACCCTGGAACTGCCCAACTTCAGGACTTCTTGTTATGTGCACTACTATAGCTTTCCTTATTGTTTAGGCTATTTTGATTGGGTTTTCTGTTACTTGCAAACAAGAGCGGTCTGACCAATACAGTCACTTTTGCTTTATTGCGGTTCTATGATCCTCAAAGTCTGAAGGTCTTTTCTTTAGGAAGTCAAAGCGCTCTGCAATCATAGACTGGGAACTGGAATTCATCTGCTCATTCATTTAACAAATATTTATTGAGAACCTACAACCATAGTTTTAAAAATTCTGTGACACTTTTTCTTCCATAACATAAAATCTCTGAAATTGGGATGTATCTTAAATTCATGGCATCTTGCATTTGCTGTTGGCCGCATGGAAGCCGTGACGAGGTTGTTATTCGTGTGAAAACATCAAAAGTTCCAGCATCAAAACTTGCAGAATGTGTGTCGATAACTTGAAAAAAAAAAAAAAAAAATCAAAAAGCATTCACCTTGTCAAATGCATCACTTGAAGGAGAAACACCATACTGACAGATATGAGGGAGATGGACTTTGGACTAATCATTTAGAATAAGTTAGTGAAACTATTACTAACTGGGATTCTGTTGACAGTAATAACCTGTATCAATATGTTTACAAGGTACTTTTGGATTGTTTGTTGAAGGAAAATCTAAAAAGTTAATGTAATAGAAGAAAGATGAGTGGTTTTTTTGGTAAAGGTGGTAGAGCTTTGGTGGGACTACTGTGGTCCCAGCACTGCCCTCTGTTTTGTGGGCCCAGGATTTCTTTTTAATTTGTAGAGATGGGCCGGGCGCGGTGGCTCACACCTGTAAACCTAGGGAGGCTAGGCAGGAGGATTTCTTGAGCTCAGGAGTTTGAAACCAGCATGCGCAAGAGCGAAAGATCCCTGTCTCTAATGAGAATAGAAAAAATTAGCTGGGATGTGGTGGCACGCACCTGTAGTGCAAACTACTTGGGAGCCTGAGGCAGGAGAATCGCTTGAGCCCAGGAGCGTGAGGTTGCTGTGAGCTACGTTGACGACACAGCACTCTAGCCCAGGCAGCAGAGTGAGACTCTGTCTCAAAAAAAAAAAAAAACGAATTGTAGAAATGGGATCTCACTATGTTGCCCAGGCTGGTCTGAAACTCCTAGGCTCAAGCAGTCCTCCCGCCTTGGCTTCCCAAAGTGCTAGGATTATAGGCATTAGCCACTGTGCCCAGCCAGGGCCCAGGATTCTTAATAGTGCATTCAGACTTTAACAAGGGGGCCTGATTAGCATAAGTAAAATTCATAAAATGTCTTCTGTAAATCAGAGTTTACAATAAGATGCCAAGGGAAGAGAGCTAGCCAGAACATTCTCTTTGATATAAAAAAGTATAGATGGAAATAAAGTTCTCATTTGAATATGTCTTGGGAAATCAGAGGAAGGGATATGGTAAGTGATCTAAATGGCAAGACTTATTAACCTTCAGGACCAGACACTAGAAAAATTTTTCTAGTCATTTCAGACCTTACCTTGATGATTAATATTCTAATCAGCCTACAATATGCTCCATTGGATTCTAGCTTCCTAATTTATATTACCTGTCAAAACTGCTTCATTTTTTTTTTTTTTTTTTGAGACACAGTCTCACTCTGTTGCCCAGGCTAGAGTGCCGTGGCATCAGCCTAGCTCATAGCAAC